>HE671319.1:310567-350184 GCA_000313835.2 Heliconius melpomene melpomene | reverse complement strand
TATTGTAAATTCATATGAAAACTAGCCAAGTCAGATATTACACATAAATAAAGTCTCCAAGTTGTAAGAAGAATGGGCATTTTCAGTTGTTATAAATATTTTATATTGTTAAAAATAAATTTCAGGGCTGACCATTGAACTTGGCATACATTTACATCTCACTTCTTTTATCGCTGAAAGCATACGTTTTATTACAGAACTTGGCTTTCATTTTACATTTATGTTTTTGATGGGATATCATTACTTTTTGTACAGAAATTATAAGTAGGAAGGTTCATAATGTAATCAATATCAAAATATTCTTTATTCAATTTGCCCATTACAAGTACTTTTCCTATAGGGAGCTACTACGGCAAAAAACTCAAGAGTTGCTCTTTTTAAATCATAGTTTAGAGTAAGCGCTTCATAGGACATTTCTCTTCGCCGAATAAACCAAGTAGGACAACATTGTGATAATACACTTCTATCTTAATATTGTACAAATCTACTGCAGCCTTTATTTCGGAAGTAGCTCCGTACGTAGTTAAGCAAAGCATGTCTTCTTTAGAAGAGTAAAGATCCGTTTCGAGCGCTAGTGTAGATACTTAAATCATTCCAGTTACGACATACGTACTCTACCATAGTCTCGCGCAATTTATTAGTTTGTTGTATATCAATACGCTCAAACGAAGAATATGCAATAGCATGGAAGAGACAGCTCCCATCGGGAGGCATTGGAACAATTCGGTGTAAGGTTCTTGTTTCAACCACAAGCAATTCTATTGAACGACTCATTGTTCAACATGTCTTGGAAAAAATATAAACAATAAGTTTATTAAGTGCTGACGGTACAAATCTGAATTGATATGATCCCAAGGTCGACTTCGTTCTCTGCCGTTTCCACAAGTGTTCCTAAAACCAGTAAAATCATGAAACCCAGGCCAAAAAAACCATTAAAATATGAGCGCCTTCGTACAATAAAATATATCTAATATAATTAGGTATTTACTTTTTTATTATGGTCAATAATATTATGTTTTATTACTCTTAAGACGATATTTAATTATATATGAAAATAGATTATATTTATCTATGAATCTCGACTATAGTTTTTATTTTGTTGATTAAATGACAGTTGTCAGATTAGAAAATAATGAATGTATGCTGCGTTTAGAAATCTGATATATTTATTATTATTTTTTTCTAATTTCATTATTTTGTTGAAATAACTCAACACGCAATGCCTCCTGAGTTCGATGGAAAGAGGGGAACTGAGTGTCTTAACACTAGGTTCCCTCTGTCTACCCCGCTATGTGTGGGATACATCGTACCGCGTATTTACTCAGTGAATGTACCCTTTATGAAACTATGTATATATACGTACTGTAAACTTGTTTAGTATGTTTGTATGAACTTAGCTGTATACACTATACAACATCTTAACTGTTTAAATAATATATCAGGTTCGCTGCAACAGTTTTACTAATAAAATATGTGTTTTTAGCGGGGTGAGCAGAGGGAACCTAGTGTTAAGACACACCGTTCCCCAAGCACCGCTCAGTTTTCCAAATTTCGCGTGTTAAGTAGCGAAACTCAATGAAGCACTTTGTAAGACAAAGAGCTTCAAATTGAATTGTGAATTTTATGTGTTTAATTTACAGTAAATAATCGATATAACAATGAAATAAAAAATTAAGTTAAATAATAACGTTAGATTTCATCTATACATACGTGTATAATAAAATTGTAACTGGGTGCTACATGATAGGTATATAAGAGAATCTATTATGCATTGCTGTATTTATTTATGTAATAGAATCCAAAACTTGTGTCGCTAGTTCCATATTGAATGACACAACTCAACGCCGCTGAAAACCAGTCCCCCGAGAACGGATTAAACCCACGACCACAATGTCAATATGGTATTATTATTAGAAAACCTCAAATCACTTTTAGCACGCGGAACGTGAGAATATTCCTTAGTGTAAAGTTTTTTTTGCCTTGATGTTTCTTTATAATAGCTAACCACGTGTGAACCCGGATTTGTTTTTTTTATATAGAAGAGTGTAACTAGATTGGCTGAAACAAATTAAACGGTACGCGTTATGTGGAGTAGAGGCCGGTCGTGGCGTACAAGTGTGTGACTGTACACGCGACTGGTTGCAGGCTCGATTTCCATTTGAGGAAAAAAAATATTTATTTAAATTTATATTTTAATTTTTTCGCTCTGGCAAAAGCCCGGCGTTGAGTTCCTCCATCAATCCCTCTGCCTTCTCTGCTGTATGCGGGATACAGCGTGAAGCTGATTTGTTAATTGGAATAAAAAAATACCAACTCTGCTCTGTGCGTTACATATAGTTAGAAACCTCATATGTATTATAATTTGATTTATCACGCCGGGCTACCGTAGCTCTGTGAATAATATCGTTTGACATATCTAGGTCATCACACCTCGATAGTTCATTAAGAGGAATATTAAATCTTTGTTCTACATCACGAAACCTACCCTATCCTATAATAATATTTACTGTTATAGTTTGTAATTAAAAGGGTGTATTTACATACATGGAGAGCAATATACGAATAAATAATTTTTAGCTTCGCGCTGTAACCTGCACGTGGCATGGTAGGCAGAGAGATCCTGAGGAGCTAGTAGTAAGACACTCTTTTAAGACACAGAAATATTCGATTTTTCTTTATGACATTACCTCCAGATTGGAATATATATTGATTTAATTAAAATAAAATCATCAACACCACTAAAATAACACTCGCTAAACATATCACACTGAATTTGAACTAAAAATAACTAACTAACTATAAAATAATCGTTCTATTATTAATTAGTGCGTAACAACTTACATAACTGGCCCCAACATTATACGTTATTTATATAGAAAATATATGTTATTTTTCCCCCATCCCTAGTTATAAATCTGTACTTACTGTCACGGTACATTAAGTTATTTCTTGGGTCACTTCTCGATTTAGCGAAGCCTGGTCAAAGGGAGTGTACGGTTCAGGGGGCAAGTAAATGGCAGGAGGTGACGCGTTGCCTTTTGGTTTTATTTCATTAGCTTTAATTGTAATTGCATGGGGAGAATGGGGGCTGGGAATATATTTTTTTCATTTTTTTGTAACCCTTATAGGATCATTTTGTGATTCGTTTCTCTGCCAGTCTATTAATTTCACTTTTCTCAAGAGAGCGAGGAGGTATAAAGTTGAAATAATAATAATAATAACAAACATCCCCGTCTTAGAAAAATTAACCTTCTAATTCAACGCAATTAAAAGAACCGAGATTTTATACATTGTTTATACAGCTTTTCGTATGAACATTGCCGCGTAATCAAAACCTATAGGGTACCTACATTCCGTGGACCTACGATTATGAAATTTGGCAAGAAAAAATCGAAAAATGATTACATAGTGTTTAGTTTCTCTGTTTCTAATTTTGTACCACCTGATATCAAACTTTCCGCTAAGACAGCGCCTGACTGTAAAAGTAATATTGTGGGTTCAGTCACTAATCGTCATTTTCATAACAGATATTTTATTTTTTAGTTTGAACCTGTATTCCCACATAGCAGGGTAGGCAGAGAGAATCCGGGAATCTAGTGTCTTGACTCCAGATTCTCTTTGCCGTGATATACGGAATAATAGCGTAATACGAAAAAAAAAACTATTCAAATAAAAGCAGTTCTTATCTTTTGTATAGAATAAGATAGGTAATCAAGCAGACGCCCCACTAATGGGGAGCTATCATCGTCCATGGGTATTTACAACAAAAGGACAGCGGATGGGTTGTCTATAGCTACTTAAGGGACAAGAAAAAACATTTAAAAGCCCTCCAGAATATAACATTTGAAAAATACTATTGCATAAGGCTGCCAAATAATTTTATAATTTGCACGTAAATTTGTGTTTGGCGCGGTGTTGAATTCTGTCACTCAACACAAAGCAATCCCTTAAAATATTAATAAATTTCAAATAATATGTTTGTTTTCTTTAGATCTTTCAGAACCTTTTTTAATTTCATAATAAAATATCTTCAATAACTTTAAGAACTTGCCAAAGGCAATGATATTTTTAGCGAAATAACCGAAATAAAAATCGAGAACTTAATTCAATGATAATGAGGGCCGTGTAGGCCAAACTTATATATTACAAATTATATTACAAATGTACCTACCTAACAACTTATTTACTTAATGTTAAAAGAAAAATATTAAATAACGAGGGCCTTGGGCTTTACCTGGGGAAACACAAATTTGACATTTTAAATCCTTACTGTACAAGCGACAAGTTGTGAGTTCGATGCCCACTTGATGAAATTAAATATTTAGTATTTTCATTTTCCTCCTCAACTCGCATTTACTTCAGAATTAAGCGGAAAGTGGGGAACGGAAATGTCTTAATAGGAACTGAGTGTCTAAAATATTTAGGAAAGGAAAGTATTAGATATTTCATTTCCTCAAGTGGAAATCGAACTTACAACCCATCAATGTTTTAGAATATCCGCAAATTCGCTCGTTATAAATAACATTCTCCCACATATCTGATACAACGTGTTAGGTGACGTATGCCGATAGTATTCAATAAAGTATGTGTGTTTGTTCGTGCCAACATTGTATACTACTAGAGCTAAAGAACCAATATAAATGGCAGAAACATTGTGCCAAACATTGAATTAGATAAATTGAAAGTTATATTTTAAACTACCTCTAGGGTAGTACCTCCCTCAGTGAGTTATGAAATTTGGCACCAAGTAATAACAATACAAATTTAATACAAATGAAGAAAAAAAAAGAAGAAGTGATATTGCTCTTCGCTATTATATGAAATATGCATTTCATTTCCTCGAGTGGGGAGAGAACCCACAACCAGTTGCATTTACAATCACACTTTGTGACCCTCCGTCACTGCGGGCCTCAAACATGTTTTAGACAATTAGAAACTAATTACACTTTTAGTAAAAAAATAGCATAAAGTAAAAATACGTAATGATGAAATCCGTAGACGAACGCGGGTTACCGACATAGCTCTCAAAATTTGCAAGCTGAAGTGGCAATGGGCAGGCCATATTGTCAGGAGGGCCGACAACCGATGGGGAAGAAAGGTCGTCGAATGGCGACCCCGTCTCGGCAAAAGGAGCACAGGCCGCTCTCCAACCAGGTGGACCGACGATCTTAAAAAGACAGCGGGAATCCGCTGGATTCAAAGGGCGCAGGACCGGACGGAGTGGCGAGAATTAGGGGAGGCCTATGTCCAGCAGTGGACGTTGACAGGCTGATGGATGGATGGATGAAAAATAAGGGTCGTTAGTATACTCAATAGAAACCCCACCACTTCAAGTAACTCACGTAGTATCAATACAATACCTACTTGAGCTAAACGTAAAGCCGTAGAAATGAAAGTTAGTTCAAACGTCGGGATCGCATTACCCTCGATCATATAAGGAACGGTGGTAGCGATATTAAAAAGTATGTTCTCCCAGGGCAAACATTGGGAACCTGTACCACGTTTCATACGTGACTTTCCTCCAGTATCAACGACGCTGTCGTTGCGAAGGCCGAGCGAGGTCTTCCTTTGCCTCTCTTAACACCCTACCAAGCCAGGCAGAGGGAACCTAGTGTTAAGACACTTCGTTTCCCATATTTCGCTCAATTTTGGAGGCATTGGGTGTAGAGTGGCGAAACTCAAAACCACGCTACTAGAGTTCAAAAATGAAAATAATTAAACTATGTTCTGTCTCACCGCACCACGATATTATCTCCAAGTTAAGCGAATTAACGACATTGGCTGTCAACTACTAGCAGTTAGTGGTAGGTTTTTTTCAGTAAACGTATAAATATTGAAATAACTATAGCTTATTTGAGCTGTCATGTAACCAGTAGGTGGCCACACAACGTGCATTGTCTTAAAATTGACAAGAAAGTAAAGATCAGAGTATTCTTTCTTTTTTCTCCGCAAGTTTCTCTTACGATACAGGTAAATGCGCGAAATAAAATCTAGTGATTAATTTGTTTTTTACGGAATTGCAAGTAAAATTGCATATAAACAATTATTAAATAAAGTGTAAGTTTCGAACCTCTTAAATCCATGTCTTTGAGTTACCACACTATAACAGTGTAATAATTGTTCATTACAGTTTTTTTAATATTGTAATTGTAAGATTTATTAATTTATTACAATTAATTATTAACAATAGAATAACTAATTCGGTCTTAATTTTAATAATACATATTTATGCTGCAGTTAGCCGCATGCAATGATCGTAGGTTCTTCACTGAGTTGATTAAGATGAACAGGGTTCCGATAGTCGGTTTTGATTTATCTTTGACAATAAAAATAAGTACGTAAGTGCCATTTGTCATTATTTTTCGATGTTTATGCATTTGACGCCTGAAATTAATTTAAAGGCATTATTTAAAATTGTTATTTTATAATTACATAAATATAATATTAAAAGAGTGAGAGCGGCGTTGAGTTACGTTAGCGGGGGAGGCGGGCCTCATAACACTAGGTTCCCCGTGCCTACCTGTATACAAAGTGAAGTAAAAATGCGTTACGTAAAAATACCTTAACTTAGGCATGTGAGACTAAACTAATTACCTTATACTCGTATTATTTTAATATATATTTCACAAATTAATTATTATACTGCGAGACATAATCCGAGAAACCGTCGTGGTTCAGGGTACAAGGGTGTGACTGTGGTTTTAGGTTCGATTCCCACTCGAGGGAAAGAGTTATTATTTATTAATATTTTTATTTCTTCGCCCTGGTGTCAAGGCAAGCACTTGGCGTTGAGTTCCGTCACTCACGTTTGCAAGATACAAGATACAGCGTTAAGCTGATTTTATTATAATTATTATAAGCACAAGTCATTTAATTCAGGCTACTCTATCTAAGTAGTTAGGTAATTTAAAAAATTCTAACCTTCGTCTATAATTAATCCATCTGTGTTGTTTACGCATTCATTTACATCTTTTAAAATCAGTATATTTTTAATACAAGTATTTGTAATAATAAATTATTAATTGTGAATAAAAGTTAGTTAAGTTACTTATATTTCATTGTATTTTCTTTATACTATGTTATCTCGATAACGTTTAAATAACTATATTTATAATAGGTAAGTTGTATACATTAAAAATATGAAAATGATGAATTATATATTATAATAACACTGTTTCATGTCTTATAATTAGGTTATAATAAAATTCAGCGAAAATATAAATTAAAATTAAGAATATTAAAAAAAGACTAAATAAAACAAAACTCAATATTTTTTATTATTTTTAAAAGATTTTATAAACAAAATCTAATTCAAAATAAAAAAGATATATACAATATAATTATTATAGAGCCATAAAAACCATTTTAACGCTCATACAAACAAAACCTTTATGGTTTCTATTAGTTTTAGAACGTGATATCGTGATATAATAATATAAAGACACTAACCTGCATATACCAACACAAAATCCTTACAAACACAGGAACCTTGCACTAAATGTTGAATTAAACTTAATTTTAATAGATATTTACTTAGATAATATGTTAGATATTATATTATTTTGTGATTATTTAATCCCGAAACGTGCTATTATCTTGATAAAAAGCCGCGGACTGAACGTGAAGCAACGTCTATACTCCATGACAGGTGTACTGCGCACGCGTGCTACGCAAGGTCGAATGCCGTTTTATAATCTGCGATTTACTATTTAGAATTATATTTGTAGTTTTTTTAAATTTTAATATAATAACGGTTTTTATTTATGGGTTTTTTTATTAATATTTATTTTTAATTTATTTCCACCAGATTATGAATGTACCTAAAACCTAAAAAGACTTGAATGCGCAGATGAGCAGGATTAAAAAAAGATAAAATATTAAAGTTATATTATATATTTAGGGAAAAAAACAATTGTTTAACAAAAACAAGCTTAATAAGAATATAATAATTTAAAGAGTTTATTAAACTCTTTAAGTTATTATATTGTTATTGACTTTGATTTTTAACAAATCCTGATGATTTGTTGACGAATAATTAAAAAAATAAAGATGTAAAACTTACATATAGTTACAATACTGATCTTAAGATCAAAATTGTAACTCTATCCTTATTAATGAAGACAACACTCTTAAATAAAATATACAGAAAATATTTAGACAAACATTTACTAATACAATTAAAAATAAGTAGGTAACTACAAACGATAAAGAATATCGTTACGATAAATTATATAAGCCTCATGGTCTATGATAATATAACTATATATAAATAAATCAAAATTTAATATAAATACTAATAATCAAGTAGATTTATTAAAACAATATTTTTCATGATGTTATGTAAGATTAACCTAAAACATTATTTAAAAAATACTAGTAACAGTTACGATTTATATAAGACAGTAAAGTCTAATATAAATCGTATAAAAGTAACCGTAACCGTTTTAATCAAACGGCACAATTTAAATAAAAGGAAAATATACATTTAAAAATATAAACAAATAAAAGATGGCACTTCAAATGGATCCACCATAATAATTATACGATTTTCTTTTTTGCATTAATAATTTCTTGAGCGAAGGTATAACGTTTTTTTATATTTAAAATCTAAGTTCTGATATTATAAATAAGTTAAAAGTAGTAATAATTAATATAACAATAAACAGTCAAATCTAATACAAATCGCACAAAATCGTTTCGATCAGACTTAAAATCGTGGCTGTCACACTTCATATGAATACAAATAATTTAATACATTACAAAAATAAAAGATGTCGCTTCAAATGGACCTGCCATATTAATTTTCAATTCCTAATTTGCAACCTTGTCTTCCTCAAACACTTAGCCCGTGGTATTTTCATGTCGTGCATGAGGTGGCAATGCTTTTTTAATTCTGAATATTTCCTAAATTTAGATCCACAAATCAAACAGTCAACAACGATTTTTCTAACGCTATGCACCCGCCATTCGTGATCCCATTTATCTTTTAAAGTCTTGAAATGGTTTTGACAAAATATACAACGAAACTTCGGTATTTTTCTATGATGAGCACATTTTATATGTTTGTTTAGCATTGACCGGAAATGGAATTGTTTACCGCAGTAGCGACAATATAGGGGTGAATTATTATTGTGATATTCCATATGGCGGGATATCGTTTTCTTTGAATTAAATTTTCTTTGGCATAAATCGCACTGGAAGAAAGTGGTGCCGTGAATTTTTTTATGTTTAGAGAAATTGCTCGAGTCGCTGAAGGATTTGTCGCAAAATGTGCATTTGTATAAGGTTAGTCTGGCGTGCTCGCGTAAGTGGGATTTGTATCTGTCTACTCTTGAGAACGCTTCCGATTGACATATCTGGAAAGAGAGAAAAGAGAGAAGATTGAAATAATTATGTATTATAATTTGACTACTTTCAGGAGTTTTATTGTGTCGTTTTCGAGTACAAATTTGTAATACTTTTTACAACACACAAATTTTAAATAATAATAGTAAAAAAAAACCAACCTCGCATTGTATAGTAAGGGTGCCATTTCTGTTGACCGGTGTTTTAGCAAGAGTACTTTTTACAACATGTTCTATTAAATGTCTTTTTAAGTCCCCAATACGATCGAAAGACTTTAAGCAAACGTTGCAAATCTGAAATATTTATATTTTTTATAAACTTCACGCAAAGAGGAGTAAATAAGCAATATTTTGGTGCCAGAGCGAAGAAATTACGTCACAGACAAACATACAGCAGACAGAGTTCGTTTCTAAATTATAATTAAATAAATTATAATATATTTTTTATAAAAATAACCTATTTCCATTCTAATATAATGTATACTCTATAGTATAGACAATTGCGAGTAGTTTAGGCGTAAAAGTAAAACAAACAAACTTTTTTTTGTAATTTATAACTTATTTATAACATTGTACAAGCACACACACATTATACAAGCATAATTACTATAATAATATTAGTAAAATTATAAAAACATAATTATATTACCTTTTTATATCTCTTATATTTCAACGCCTTTCTGGAATGCGGCATAAATATTTCGGTAGCCATAACTTTGGCTATAACAGAATCAGCTTCAGAAGCAGCGGCAATTTTATCCACCTTCATCTGGTCTTCATCAGATCTTATTATAAAGTCTTCAGGAAGTATATTATCATCGTCTAATGATAGTGTACAACTACCTTCACCTTTAATACAATAGATTAAACTCTTATTTTTTAACATATACAAAAGCCAGGCGAATGAGGCCGGTCGTGACGCAGGGGCACAAAGTGTGCCTTTAAGCGCGACTAGATGGGTTCGATCCCACACTCGACGAAATGAAATATTTATTTAATTTTATATCTTCATTTCTTTGCTCTGGTGCTGAGGCAAAGCGCAGCGATGAGTTTCGCCACTCAACACGCAATGCCTAAAGATTTCGGCAGAAAGTGGAGAACGGAGTCTCTTAACACTAGGTTCCCTCTGCCCTACCCTGTTGTGTGCGGGATGTTATTTTCATTTTTCTGGTGAGACAAAGCCTGGGGTTGAGTTCCGCCTGTCAACACTTAATGTTTTTAGTTCAGGTGACGGAACGGAGTGTCTTGATGCTAGGTTCTCCCTGCTAAGTAAGTAAAATAAAGTATGGGCCTGTAAAAAATACACTAAAACTTCTTTAGAAAATAGAATTCTTTACCTGCGTGCTTCAATTCAATTTGTTTATGAGTCGACATAATATGAGCTTTAAATTCAGAATATTTAGAAGCACTATAATCACATATCTCACAAATGAAAATGATATGGCTTTTTTCTACGTGATTTTTAAATTCTCTAACACAATAGAACGATTTAGTGCAGTACACGCACTGACACTTCTTTTGGTGTACCGAATTCCGATGGGTTTTTAATGTGAATTTGGAAGCGAATACTTTATGGCATTTCTCACATTCGACGTCGGGGTCGCCGTGGCCGAGGCAGTGGATCTCAAATTTTTGTTTATTTTTCAATATCTTGCCACACTCGCTACATTCATATTTGACTTCGGGTGTAGAATCGTTATTTATTGTAGACTTTTTACTCTTGTGGTTCCCCACCATGTGTTGTTTAAATGCAGTTATTTGATCGAATAGTTGTTTGCATTTCTCGCATTGATACTTTTTCTGGTTTGTCGAATTGGTTTCTGTTAAAAAATTAGATATCAATTTATATAACTGTTAATTAATTGCATTAAGAAATTAGTTTTAAAGTTCAAACTAAAATTAAATTCCTTTAAGAGAGTCCTAACGATACATAATTTCATGTTCCGCCTTTTATTTATGGATAGTCTATGTATATGTAGGCCTAAGTATGTATAAATATCGAGACCGTCGTGGCATAGCGTCTGACTGTAAACACAACAGTTTTGGGTTCAATTTTCACTCGAGAAAACGATTTATTTTTATTTACTCGTTCTAGACACAGCGTGGTGTTAAGCTCTGTCACTAACTGTACAGTTTTTTGAAAATTGCTTCGAAAGTGGGACACGGAGTGTTTTAACTGTGGATTCCCTCTGCTTTCACTGAAAAAAGAAATTAATATACATGATAAGTCATAGCTAAAACTACAATGCCTTACCTTTAACGGCTTTACTTCCAACTCCGTTTCCAACACATTCCAGGGATGGATCATCGATCCTTATCTTATGTATCGTCTGCCCGCAGTGGGAGTCGCGGCCCGAATACAAAATTGTCTTTTGCTGTTTCGACATGGATTGAATATCCGGGGACATAAGCTGTTTCAACGCGTCGTTCTCTTTCTGCAAATCAATGTGCTTCAACTCCTCTCTTCCCTTATTCTCATTCTCCTCAATTTCCTCCGGCAGCTGATTCGAGAAAACTCCAGACTCAAATTCATCGTTTTCATATAAATTTGTATATGGCACCTGACTGGTATCAGTAGCTATGATTTTTCTAAACTTTTTATTTTCAAATTCTTGTACAGGTGAGTCATGCATGGACTCCTTGTAATTATACACATTATGTGTAATGTAAGTGTTATGCTGTTCCACGATTGAACAGTTCGAGAGAGTTTGAAACTGAAAATCCACAGCACCATGGCTGTTGTAGACAAACGGACTCCTCGCTGGGTCTATCCACACCTGGGACTGGCTGGCATCATTTATAGTGATAGGTACAGGACTTTCATTTGAATCAGTCAGTCCGTTTATATCCGTATCACTAATGTTAACATCGAAACTATCGATAAATTTAACGTTACAAAAACCAGAATAAATACCGTTTTGGTTGCCTTCAGTATCAGGAGAAGTAATATTGACAGCAATGATCACATTGTCTGTATTGTCGTGGTTAGGTTCAAAGGAAGTGCATTCCTTAGGGATGAGAAGCACTGGGTAGCTTTTGTCTGATTCAGTAATATAGATCTCTTCCTCCATTTCCTAGAATTTATCACGAAAAATTTTTTTATTGTCAACCAAAATCACATTTCATATAAACTAATGTACTTACACGGGCCCACAAAGTAATCTGCATACATATTGTAAACATTTTTACTAAAAAGAACCTATCGTATACACCTATGACCCTTTATTCTAGTTTCTAACCTCAAATTTATAGATTAAAAAACAAAATTACGGTTGGCGTCATATTACTTTATAAATTCAAATGGAGGTAAACAAACAGAGAAAATATTCGGGTAAAAATTCATATAAATAAAAATTAATTATCTTACCACGTGTAAACCGGGTGTCTGCAGCGTTGGCGATTCAAAAGAACTTGTGTGAAGGTATAATATAGATGAAATCAGTCAAATTCTAAATCTACCTTCCATTTTCATTACTTTTTAATATTATTATTTTGTTATGACATTTAAGATTTACGCGCCTTTTTAATTCGGTTTATTTTTTTAATGCAAAGATATAATTTTATATAATATTAAATGTTTTAGATAAATAAAAAAATCGTTTATATTCTTTTTTATTTTTCAAGTGTAAGTTGTAGTATGGTTTTTCAGTGCATTCTTTTTTCAAAAAATACAATTTTTAAAAAAAAAAGGAGTTTGTTTGAGCATATTAAAGCATTTACTTTAAAAAATATTCTTCGATTAGAATTGATATTTCTAGAACATTGCAATATAGGTAATTTAAACTTTTAAATTAATTAGTTATTTTCTGATACCTGAGTAGGTAAGTATACTGTTATAGTAAGTACTTTTAGGTTCGGTTCTTTATTTATGGCGCTTCTTTGGTACTTTTATTTCATAAATAGTTAATTTTTTCGGTACGAAATCTTTATTTTTGTATTTATAACATTATGTATGTTACAACTTATTATACCTAATATATATTTTTAAAATTGTAGTATCATTTTTAAATGCGGCGGAACTTAATTCCGCGCTTTCGCTTGGTATCTGAATGAGGGAATTAAAATAAATAATTCCTGCGCCGCTCCACCACGGTAGCTTAGCTCTTATATGATTCATAAAAAGATTTGTATAACATTGAATCCTTGACCTCAGTTAAAGCAGAAAGCGTCGCCTCTTGCAGCCACTGCGCCAGACAGTATTTTTAAGTGAAAGTAAAAACATTGGTGTCAGTTAAGCCAAGGTGAACAATATTAAGTACTTAATTAAAAATTAACAAAACTTTGATTTATTTGGATATTTAACACAATTATTTTAAAAATATAGGTTACTGAATATTGCTCACTTGTAATATTTATATCATAATGAGGCCAGTCGTGGCGCAGTGGTGCAAACGTGTTACAATAAACGAGAAAGGTTGTGGGTTCCATTCCCACTCGAGGAAATTAAATGCATAATATTTTGAATTTCTTTGATCTGGTAACGAGGCTGGGTTCCGCCGCACAACTGCAAGTAAGATCGATTTAATAGTGCTTGAGATATAGGTATACGCACATTTCTTTACTTACAAAATTAATAAAAATATACATTAATAAATATATATAGAATACCAATATAATAATATTTCCTTAATTATATGTTTCTCCAATTCTTGGGTACAAAAGAACCCGGACGGTGACTAGTTGTGGCTGTAACGCGACGGTTATTGGTTCTATCCCTACTCGAGGAAATAAATTATTATTTATTAATGTTTTCATTTCTCCGCTCTGGCCTCAAGGCAAAAGCCTGGAGTTGAGTTCCGCAACCCGGCGTTATCTAAATGAAGTAATAGACGGAAAATGAAATTATGTAAGCGGTGGAAAGTGCAGAACGGAGTGTTTTAACACTAGGTTTCCTTTGCCTACCTTGCTGTGTGCGGAATACAGTGTGAAGCTAATTTAATTTTAATGTTATAAGAGCAGTTTCAGCCTTCAAGTAGTTGGTAAACAAAACGTACGTAACCCAACCAAAGATGTAAAAACAACTTTTTCCTGCTCATTTTTACTTTTACTTTTTAACAAATATAGACTTACTTATTATTATTAAGAGCTAAATATAATTAATGGACCTTTATTCAGATTCATGGCCATTTATTTATTTTATTTTTATTTATTTATTTATACGGATCTCCAACTGTCGTACATATTGGTTTACATTACATACATTCTTAGGATATACTTATATTATTATGTACAACTGATTATAGGAGAACACATCATTCATCATCAATAATAACAATGATTAATTTACACTATAGAAAAAATAATAATAATTAAATAACAAAAATATAAAATTACTTAAAATTACATAATAGTTACAATCAATTACATTTAATTCTATTAATTAACTTTATTATTTAGTATATTTAGTATATGGTTGCATTTTCTTAAGAAAACTGAGAGCCCGTCACAACCAATGTCTAACGTTACATCTTCTTTCAAGTACTCATTAAATGAACGAGAGATGCGATTAATGGGACTATTTTGTCCAAGGTTCGTTCTAGTTCTTTCCGTCTTGAAAAACAGACATGGGTTGCGAGGGGTTCTACGGGGTATCTTAATATTAAATCTACTCAACAGTTCACTATCATCGATCTTTCCTTTGAATAAATTATGTAGAAACTTCATGTCTACGAGATCTCTACGGTTTGAAAGCAATTGCAATTTAAAGCTGCCAATTATGACTTCATATCGTTCACTATGACTTAGAGTTTTAAACCTATAAACTAAATATTTAATAAATCTTTTTTGAACGCTTTCGAGCCTATCAGAATACTTCCTGTAAGCAGGAGACCACACCTGGCAGCAGTATTCAAGCTTACTACGAACTAAACTATTGTAAAGGCAGGCAGGCAAGGCAGCATGAAGCCGAGTAACTTAAGGGAAGCTTTCACAACAGTGTTAACGTGCTCTTCAAATCGCAACTTACTATCAAATATTACGCCAAGGTCCCTAACAGAGTCTGTTACATTAAGATTTTTACCTGAGATATGGTAGTAACTCATAATGGGTCTTTTTTTCCTCGAAAATCTTATGAAGCTACATTTGCTTGGGTTGAGGACCATTCGATTTAAATCACACCATTCTACGAGTCTATCAAGATTGTCTTGTAAGGCCACCACGTCAGATTCTTGTGTTATAATTTTAGCAATTTTTAAGTCATCAGCAAACAAATAAAACTGACAATTTTCGAATATGTCTGCTATATCATTAATGAATAGCACAAAGAATAGAGGCCCCAAATTAGATCCTTGCGGAACTCCAGAAGTAGCACTAAAAGACTCAGAGCTCTCACCATGTATCACTACTCTGCTAATACGATTAGAAAGGTAAGATTTGCACCAATCAAGAAGGATACCAGATATACCAAAGCTTAATAATTTTCTAATTAGAATACCATGGTCTACCTTATCAAATGCCTTAGAGAAGTCCGTGTAAATTACGTCTACTTGTAGGTTTTTATCAACTGAATCGATAAGATATGAGACGTAATTAAGCAAATTAGAATTAGTAGATTTCTTTGGTATAAAGCCATATTGACGTGGATGCAGTAAGTTTTTGACATGATGAAATATGAAAGAGTGAACGATTGATTCAAAAACCTTTGACATAGTTGATAGTATAGATATTGGTCTGTAGTTGGATATAAGTTCCTTTTTTCCATCTTTAAAAATCGGCACTATTCTTGCTTCCTTCCATATATCTGGAAACCGTCCCTGCACAAGTGAAGCATTATAAATTAAATGCAATGGAAATGATATGAAATTAACGCAATTAAATAGAAATACAGGGGGTATATTGTCAGGTCCAGAACTCTGTTTTAAATCAAGTCTTTTTATTTTATTTATTATGGTTTCTTGGGATATGTATATATTAAGCACTTCAGATAACTGCTGATGTGAATCAAGTTTATCACCACATATGTCGACTATAGGATTAAAGACACAGGAAAAGTGCTCAGAAAATAGATTACAAGATTCTCTCAGGTCATTCGAATGCTTATTACCCAAATACATAGATGATGGGTACCTATATGGTACGTTTATTAGCAATGTGAGTCCAAAAATATTTAGAATCAGTACCAATTTGATTTTCCAGAGTATGTATATATTTGTCATAACACGTTGTTATCAGTATTTCACAGTTATCTCGGAGATATTGAAATTCGATTAGGTCTAGGGGATTATTATAAATCTTGTATCTAGTATGAAACTTCTTTTTTTGCTTCAATAAATATATAAGATAGGAGTTAAACCAAACTGGATGATAATTGTTGTGCTTATTACTCTTAGGTACATAAAGATGTATTATTTCATAAAGAATTTGATAGAATCTGCTAATCATGTCGTTCACATTATCATATTTTAGGAGTTCATCTACCCACGAAATCTCGCTCAGGGCTTTAGTTATTTTATTATAATCACCCTTAAAATAGTTATTTTTTTGTATTTTTACATGAGGCGAATAGTGGGCAGGGGAAATTGAGATCAACATTTCTAATGGTGGATGGTGAAGGTCAACATTTCGTATAGGATTAGTGCATTCCTTAATACTTACTATTTCAGAGTTACAAACCACTAAGTCTAGAATTTTATCATTATTATTTTTGACATTATTGAATTGCTTAAAATTATATAATTCCATAAAGTCTGACAGTAAAATTGTGAATAGAACTGTTGCTGTTAATTAAGGGCAGGAGATATGAGCTGGGGCTATGAAGTTCCCAAAGAACATTTGACATATTAAAATCACCTGCTATAAGTGTGTATTTAGTGGTACACTCATCCATCACTCGATTTGTGCTCTCAATAAATTTCCCCAACAAGTTAAGATTAAGAGGCGGTGGTAGGTAAATCGCACAGATTTTGATAAAACCATGTCCTTTCTCACCAGATATTTTTATTTTTACCCAAAGATCTTCGCATTCTGAATTGCAGCTGAACACTCTAGATGAAGTAAAGTTGTTTGAAACGGCGATCAGAACACCGCCACCAAGTGTTTTGTTAATGCGATCCCTTCTGTACACAGTATATCTACTATCAAAAATTTCAGAGTCATAAATAGTACAATTTAACCACGTTTCGGTAAGAATTATGATATCAAAAGAACTATTCTGAATTTTGAGTGCAACATCTCTTACGTACGATCTTAGGCCTCGGACGTTCTGATAATAACAGAAAATGTTGTCGAAAATAATGGAGACATAACCCAACACATTATTAAAAATTTAATAAATATAACTATATTTAATAACTTTAAAGAATTATGATTAATTTAAACTGTTGAGAGATTCAATATTTTTTACACACTTATGTTCAGATGAATCAGTTTTACGTACATATATACGTCCTGATTTAATCCATACATATTTATAGCCCTTTTCTTTGGCTTTTATACGTGTGGCTGCATGAAGAGACTTAAGTGACGGAGATAAGTGTTCCATTACATAAACAGGCCTTCTTTCATCTGATATTCCTAAATGACTTGAGTTAAGCTTCTCGTTTCGGTCTTTTTGTTTCTTATTATAAAACATTGTCGATGCAAGAAAACCGTCTCGAATTCTAGGACTAGCAAATTTTACGAGAACAGAACGTGGCTTCGGATCCTTTTTATCCATTTTTGATATTCGGGTGCATAAGTGAATGTCTGTTTCGTTTAGTTTGAATTCCGTAACATTTGCTATTTGCTTTATCACTGTGACCAAATTTTCTGATCTATGTTCGGGTAGACAATGAATTTCAAGGTTGCTAGCCCTCGAGTGGTGTTCCATTTCAGTTAGCCTAGAGTTAAGGTCGGAAACAGATTTTTTCAACTCATTGTTTTCATTGTGGACTTTCTTCAATAATTCATTCTTACTTTGCACATCAGCGCGTATTTCTTCATATTTTTCTTCTATGAAGCTGAGCGAGATGGACAGTTGATGTACTCGCTCTAATAGTTCAGCATTATTTGTTTCCATATTTTTTAACAGTCTCGTTTCAAATATTGAAAAGACAGCGCTTAGTTCATCCCTTACTATACCACGTAGTCCCTCCATAGATGGGTCGAACAAAGAAGAAGGATTATTATTCTCACATGGTGAAACTCTCGTCTATGTATTCTGGACTGCACCCATGGTTGACTGGAATGATGCATCACGTCGATTTTTATTTCGCATTGTGATATTCGCAGATCCAGTGCTACCGGGTGAAGATGGGGGTGAGATGGTTGGTGGTTGAGAGGCGTTCATTCGTACCGGTGTGTTAGTATTGTCACGCTTAGGAATCTTGCAACGGCAAGCGTGACAAATCCACATATTTTTACAATCCTTACTCATTTGGTTAAATTTATTTATAGTTAAGTTAGCACACAGTAAATCATATAATTCCTTACATTTGGAACAAACTAAATAATCTTTACGTAGATTAGCAGAACAACCTGCACACATTTTTGTCATTTTTATGATTTTGGTTTAGCTAAACTCAACCTTATTGCCACTACTTAAATCGCACAGTTCTCAAACGCAACAGCAAACTACCTTCCACTAAAAGCGCTGATGCAATGACAAAGCGAAGACCATATCATTAAATTATTAATTTTGTTTTTTTTTTAGCTTCATCCTCTTTATTTATGTGTGCTCTGCATGTGATAGGCCACGCAGAGTGAAACTAGTGTTAGTGTTAAACTCCGTTCCCCACGTACCGCCAAATTTCAGAGACTGCACTTGGGAAATGTCCCAAGTGCAGTATAAATGTATAAGGGAAAACAAAGTGAAGCCTCATTGAATCTGTAAAACGCTATATTGATTGTTTCTGTAAAACTTCTTTAATATGGTTATATAGACAATAAAATATAAATAAAAACACACTTAAAACAGTTATTAATATTAATTATTATTTATTTAGGCATTAAATTATCAAAAATAACAATAAGATAATTGAGACTTATAGTTCGATATTTTTAAACGCCTAGCAAAATAATATAGCAAAGTTGAAGTTATGATACATAGCTATAAGCAACTTCAGGAAATAAATTGTAAGGATTGGTCATTGATGTTTAAAAAACCAGCCAAGTGAATGTGAGAGTCGCACACGAAGGGATCCGTACCATTATCTATAAAAAGCATAAAATATCATGTCTGGTATGGGCGTCCGATAAAGTATTTATATTATTTTGTTTTTTAGGATTGTGGTTATAGTGGCAACAGAAATGCAAAAAATATCAGTGAAATTTTCAGCTGTCTAACTACCACGATTCATGAGATACAACCTGGCGACAGACATATTAACAGGGTCCCATTTCATTCTTTGGGTACGGAAACATAAAAACGGTGAAATATCTAAGAATATTTATACTATTTTAGTTATTTATTAGTACTACATAATATGCCTATAGTAAAATGGCCAAATCTTGACATATTTTTATTGCTTTTCATATAGCTTTTCGATATAATACATTTATACAACGATTTCAATACGTTTCAACAGATATAACTCAATATATTTGAAGAGTCCCAGGTGTTGTATCACACGCCTACTGAACTGCGTAACACTTTAATTGGCCAATTATTTCATTTCAGCTGCGTGCTTGGAAAGCTTTGTCTGGATTCTATATGTAGGATGTCCTTTCTTCATACTTAGTGGTAGTATCTTTTCTTTGTGTATACATAGATAGAAATTGAAAGATTTATTATGACAGTTGTTTCATAACAAGGGACAAAAAACCAAAGCAATTTAAGTTAAAAAAATTAAACTAGCTTCATGCTATATCCCACACAGAGCATGATAGGAAGAGTGAACACACTGTGTTAAGACACTCCGACACTCTTCCTCCCACTTTCCGCCTCCAGAATTCGGCGGAAAGTGGGGAACGAAGGGTCTAAACACTCGGAACTTAACTCCGCGCATTGCCTCGACACTAGAGCGAAGAAAAGGAAATATGCATTTAATAAATATTTCATCTCCTCGAGTGGGACATCGAAGCCACATTCTGCCACATTCAGGCACACTTTGTGCCCTTGCGCCATGACTGGCCTCGAAATTGGCCTAATTTTTTAATACGAATTTAGTGGACATTTTTAATGGACAATTTTAACTAAAATTTGTTCAGTAATCAGACCGTGAAAGAAAAATAGACAAACGGAAGATATTTATCTTACATTCATTAAAATATAGTAATTTTGCCATAGTTTATTTAGAAAACAATACTGTAGCCTTATATAAGTGCGTGAGTTATATAAAGTTACCTTGTAAGGTTTCCTACAAAGAACAAATCCAATTAGAAGGATGGATCTGATAAGTCTATTAAAGAAAATCAATAACATATTTTATAAAAATCAACACAGCACTATATATATAATCGAAAGGTACAGTACGGTCAACCAGTCGTGGCCGCCCTGAAGTTATGTTTTTCCAACTTTGCGCATCGTTCACCCGGAAAGAAAATAATCAAAAGTAAGAAAAATTATAAAATGAAACCTGCGTAGCTCTCTTTATCTCCACACTAAACTTCAAGTCGGCCACGTCTTTTTGACCGTACTGTATGTTTATGTGAAAGCGTGACTGATGACATTCAAGATGTTTTAGAAATTTAGTGGACAAAAAGTGGTGATCTAGGTATCTTATCACTAGGTTCTGTTAAACCTTCATCATTCACTTCAATAAATATTAAAAATATCTATCTATCTATATATATATAAAAGGAGGTAAGACGCACGCACAGCCGTAACTGCAGATGGTAGAAACGTGAAATTTGGACAGATGTTTACTTTCGTAATCTGGACATCCACTAAGGGATTTTGAAAAATTTTAACCCTAAAAGGTTCACCCCTTAGGGGTTGAAAGTTTGTATGGAAAATAATTAAAATCGGCATCGATTTTCATCAACACGTATTTCATCGTTTTCTAGAATTCTCCCCCTAAACGTACAAATAAGGGGTTGAAAGTTTGTGTGGAAAAACTTTAAGTCGTCACCGATTTTTATAAAATTAAAAATTTAGATAAAAATATTTCATTGAACACGTGTTTCTAATAAACCATTATTAGAATTCACCCATAAGGGTCCAAATAAGCAGGTGAAGCTGCGCGCGCCCTCTAGTTTAGGTATAAACTAGCTATATGTATTTATTAATGTAAGTAAAGGTTCGAAGCTCCATAAGTACATGGACGCATTCAGACACAGTTGATCTCCGAAGTTCAATAGTAGAATTCCAAAAAAAATAATAAAATGCCTAAAATATGTTTAATTATTAGGAAGGACACTTGGATTAATATTTAATAAATAAAAAAAAAATACAATAATAAACACTTTTATAGTCACATCTTACAAAACAATCATAAATACATAAATACGTATAAAAACATAATTAGCGCTGGTCAATAATAAAATCAATATCTTAACGAAGATGTTGTTGAAGCCAACTACGGTAAGTGCTGATTCTGACGAACACGTCGGGAGCTGCGTGTGCGCAGGCGATACCCCAAGAGACGATACCTATTTGCTCATTGCGATCCGTGCGTAGAAGAGCACTGCCAGAATCACCCTGTAAAGTGGAAATTTTATGGACATTTATTAGCTTCACGCTGTACCCCGCACATAGCAGGGTAGGCAAAGGGAACCTAGTTAAGAGGCACCTATTCTTATTACGGAACTTTCGTTTGCCACTTTTCGCCCAGTAATGGAGGTGTTAAGTTGTGGAATTCATCCAGAACTCGTTACCAGAGTGAGCAAATGAAAATCTTAAATATTTAATTTCTTCGAATGGGAATCGAACCCACGACTTGTCACGTAAGCTCTGCGCCACAACTGGCCTCAATTATTATTTAATGTGTGCGAGTGGGTTTTAATTTAATTTGTTGAATGTTAAGATCCTTTCCTACAGGATATTTAAATAATAATTATGCTGTATTGAACGTATTCTCTACTTACTACATGAATCTCTAATACTCAAAAAGGCCCTAAAAGATGAAAACGGAGTGACTTATCACTAACAAAAAAAAAGCAAAAAACAACTTATGAAAAATTTAAAAATCACTTACATTGCAGGTACCATGACCAGCAGAATGGAAGGTACAGAGTTCCAATTCGGGATCCACGTGGGGAATGTTATTCCTCTCTAGCTCAATGGCTCTGCGAGCCACTTCTGATACACAGAAGTCACCATCGACAACTTGGGCGTTAAGTCGCAGTAAATTTGTAGAAATATGTCCACCTTCCTGAAATATGCAAAAATATAATCGTTTTAATTTAAAATACAATTATCGCTTCTACAACCAGATACTGTTCCACGGTGCCACAACGGCCTATACAATACATATAATAATCATAACTTACAGAAGTTCTTCCCCATCCAGTGACAGTAGTAGGCACTCCTGCGCCAACGAAGTCGTAGCCCAAATTGACCAACTTAACATTACTGCTAAGACCGATGTTAGAAATGGCTACCAAAATACCAATATCGTTTTTAGCGACGCTACGGTCGAATAAGGGGTGAGTGATATTATGGGTGAATTCTATTGGAGTTCCGCCTGAGTAATAGTTGGTTGTGCCCACTATGCCTCGTAGATTTCTGTAAATAATAGAAAATGTATATACGAGTATGTGATAGGTTTTCTAAATAACTGTAGATTAAAAAATATTAACTTTGTTTTATATTACGACACTTTAAAAACGTTCATTTTGAGTTTAAATCTTAATAGAGTCAACTTTCTTTTAGTAAGCACTAAAATATATTTGACATAAAAATATCAAGCGAATTGCAACAGAGTAAAAATAGTTTTAACATACTGACAGACGGATAAATAGAAAGATAATTGTGACTTTCAATAGCAAAAGAAACAGAAGAACAGAAGAACAAATTACCTGCTTAAACCATAGTTATACAAAGAATCAATACAATGAGCGGCAGTCAGGACATGTCTGACAGAAACCAGGGAAGCTCCACAGACTAAACTCCTGAACATAAGTCCACTAGTCAAAGCTACCATATAGGGAGTACTGCCAGCTGGAGTTCCACCCACGATACGAGCCGATGTATCGGTGTGGAAATATATGGACATATCATCCTTGAATGCTGGGAAAGCTGAAACATAAAGTCGAAGTCAAATAACTTCTTTAAAACAGTAAGTTAAATACTTAATTTTTTGAATCTCAATTAATTTACCACTAATTCATTAAAGTTAATAGACACATATGTAAATAGAATAGAATATAAGATTGAAATTGGTCTCAATAGTGTAAAGAATAACAGGTTTAAATTTAGCTTAGGAGAACTGCCTACGACCATTTTCTAACAAGGATGAAATAAAAATTTTGATAACAGCTCGTGATCATGTTTAGTTAGTGTTTTAATGGCGAAAGTACAAGAGAGGCGACATATGAAATGAATATCAATGCGAAATTATAAATAGGTAGATAAGGTGATGTATGTTATATCAATACATACTATATATTAATTGTCTTATCATAATTAATTATTATATTTACGTCATTATTTTTTTTACATGATTTACAAAAGAAAGTCTTATCGTATCATCCGCTCGATATCCGCTATCAGCTCCGTCTATCCGAAAATATTACTAATCTTTTTTTTTTCGAGCTTTCCACTGTATCTCGCGTATAACAGGGTAGGCAGAGGGAAGAGAGGGTTAAGATACTTCGTTTCCCATTTTCTTCATCTTACAAAAAAGGAGATCCAACATTGCGTCAACGAATTTCAGCAACATTTAGGCAAAATGGCCATGGAAAATTTCGAATGGCCATTTGCCCAATGTTTCTTCCTTTAATAACCTTATCTTATCTACTTTATGATTAAGCAAAATAATAACAATTAAAAGACTAATAACTGTTTTCTAATTAATTCAAATTTTCCTTTAATTTAATTATTCTTGATACATAATTCTTTTTTCAACTTTCTTAAGAAGAATTTTTGACAATTTAGGCGAGCGTTACAGCGTATTTGAGGGTGCCCTTTCAACTTATAGGTACTTCTTCTCTCCGTCACGCGATGGGTATCTTGGGTGGGTAAGGGTATATGGGATACGAAGTACTTTCTTGTATGAAACACAAATAAAATAATTTTCTTACCGTAACTGCCAATAAGCAGATTTAAAAATATTACTCCAACTCCAAGTTTGAACGCCATTTTCGGACGAAGGCAGTGGACTAGATTCGTTAGAATATATTTCACTTTTATAAAAATATACTAATAATCTGATAATAATAATCACAGATAATTAGTATGATTATTAATACGATTGTAAGTTATTTGTAACATATCGTATAAACTATATATTTAAACAATTTAAAAACAGTTAACAAGAGTTTTATTAAATTCAACACATAATTGTTTTGGAATAAAAAATCTTATAGTGATACGTTTATTATTTTTAAATATCTTTATTATTAATAATACACATTCAACGTGTTGTTTGTTGGATCCAATCTAGGTAAGCACTGACTCTTGTGAACATATCAGGAGCTGAGTTGGCACAAGGAATACCCCAAGAAACTATACCAACTTGTTGACCATTATCTCTTCGAAGTAAAGCACTTCCGGAGTCGCCCTGGAACAGAATGATTGTATTAATAACTCAACCCATTGCTTTGTCTTATTTCCAAATAAAATACTTTAGTTCGTCGAGTGAAAAGCGCAGTGTTTTTCCATTTACAAACGGATACAACTTGTACCAACATTATATTATTTCATTTATGTAGTTCTTACTTTTTTAAAATTATTATAACAAAATTTATACATAAAAGTATAACCTCTAGGCAACACATTTTAAAACACCACAGCCTCAATGCAAGTGGCCTATATCAGAGACATAAGAAGACACTCTGTGCCACTAAAGACATTTTCCATTTTCCACTGAATTCTTGTACTACGTGTTGAGTGACGGAAAACAACTCGTTTCACTGCCACGAGTAGAAATCGGCGGGTTCGATTCCTACCTACCTGTCGAGTACTACCTGTCGAGCTTACAGTTATTATTAAATAATAAATATCTATAGTAAAACCTTAAGGTGATCATAGATTTATACTCACATTGCAGGTTCCGTGTCCAGCAGAATGGAACGTGCAGACCTCAAGGGCGGGGTCCACTACAGGCGCTCCTCTAACGTTAAGTTCCAAAACTCGTTGAGCTACTTGTCTTACACAAGTTTCTCCATCGATTATTTCAGCATCTAGTTGTAATAGAACAGCTGAAATCGCTCCACCTGCCTGCAGAAAAAAATAATGTTGCGGATAATATTATTTAGTTCTAAAATATAAAATATAAATAAAGTGGCGTAGTTGCGCTGGGACACCAGTGTGTAACTGTAAACGCGACTGGCTGTGGGTTCGATTACCGACTCAAGGAAACGCCAAGGAATAAAAATATTTAAATTAATTTAATTTTTTCATTCTGATAAAGGAACAAAGCTTTGTATCGAGTCCACTACTTATGAAGTGAATTTTTGAAAACTAGGCAGTGTGTAGGTAACGGCGTGTTAACACTGGGTTCCCTCCGCCCATCCTGCTATTCGAGAAAAAACGTGATGAAAAATGACAACTTACGCGGGTTCTTCCCCATCCATTGACACTAGTAGCGACTGCAGCGCCTGCCCAATCGTTACTTATACTGACAAGTCCGACAGTACTGCTCAGACCAATATTGGCGCTTGACTCTAAAATGCCGATGTCGTTCTTCAAAATTGGTAAAGGCATGTAGCTGGGGTGGATGATACCACGAGAGAAGACCACTTGAGTGCCTCCTGAATTCCAACGATTGGTCCCTACGACACCTCGGAATGATCTGTAAGATAGACGTTTTGATTTTTTATATCAATAATAAATTCAAATGCTACTTTTATTTAATCATTGTATAATGATGATTTACCTATTTCGTTGCCAGCCCAGCAATATTGATTACATTAAGGAAAAATATAATTAAATAAAAAGCAAAATTAACCCTCGTGTATTCGGCGGAAAGTGGGTGACGGACATTTCTTAACACTAGGTTTCTTCTGTCTACCATACTGTGTGCCTGACACAATGTGAAATTAACAAAAAAAAACTTCTTAAATGGTATCGTAAATTTAACTACTGTTTTTGTGAGGGCCGCGGAATTAATGGTTCTTAATTAAAATCGGCTTTTAGGGTCCAAGAAGGTAATACGCAAAACATGGAAGTTTTATTTAAAAATAGAACTTATATAAAAATGGTGGTCACGATGCATAATAAAGAAGGAATTAACAAATATAACACCGCGGCCGTAACCACATCTGTTCGGGGATAAATAAAAATACAAACATTAAATATAACTAAAAGAAATAAATGAATACTTACGATAGCAAGTTACTCCCGATAGATACAGGTACGATACAATGAGCTGCAGTCAGGACATGTTTATTCGTTATCAAGGAACCCCCACACATTAAACCCCTGATAAGAACTCCACTAGTAAGTGCCACCATGTGGGGCACTGTACCCGCTACCGTACCTCCGACGATACGAGCGCTGGAGTCCGTGTGGTCGAAGAGGGAAACATCCTGTTGAGCTGGTAAGGCTGAAAAATTGGTTACGTTAGTATTTGCACACCCACCCTTTTTTCCTACATACCAGTGTAGGCAGAGGGAACCTAGTGTTTAGATTCTCATTTTCCGCTCAATTTTCAAGACATTGTAGCTTGTTGAATGGTGTCGGAAGCGATCCTACAGCCGGCGCGTTAACAGTGCCTGGCGGCGTAACAAGTGCTGATTCGAGTTATTAAAGATATTACAGGGTAGACAGAAGGAACCAGGATAATGTTAAGATTCCCTCCTGAAGAGGTCCTGGTTCCTTCTGCCTACCCTGCTTTCTACCTAATCCTACGTTCCTATAAAGGTAGTTTCGGCAGACCAGAGCAAGGAAATGAAAATATAAAAATATTTCATTTTCTCGAATGAAAATCGAACCCACAACCTGTCGCGTTTACCCCTGCACCACATCTGATCAAATTAAATAAACTAAGTAATGCATGACGAAATCATGATAGCTATAGACCTTCATGAATTACACAATAAAAAACTAATACTATGTGACGGCCCAAATCAATTGCGTAAAAGATTTAACCCAATAATCAATAAACATGTATTGCATTGTTCAATTCATATGATAATCTATCGGCTTAACAGATTATGATAATAATACCTTATTGCACACAAAATAATTAACAAATCATCAAAAAAATGCATACATGTTCAAATAAAATATTATAAGAAGGAAAAGGTAGAAAGGTCAAAAAAATATCAGTTCCTAATCACGGAAGAAAACATATACGAGTATAAAGTAATTTTCAACATAGATTATATTTGTAGGGCGTTCCGTTGATTACGTATACATACATATATCGAGATAAAAAGCCACCTGGAGGCGCATTGTCCTAAGACGTGGACTGGCGTGTTGAAATTCAACGCAGGACTTTGCCCTATTACTAGAGAGAGGAAGTTTAAATAATTCATTCCTTTGAGTAGGAATCGAAATGACTCCACAATGACCTATATACATCAAGGCAATATTATCGGTGATGGTAATGGGGTTAAATCTCATTGATGCAAAATGGGGATAAACCAAGGGAATAAATTATCCTACCTCAGCTTATTAAACTCGATATACAAAATAGAAATACATACGTCATACACATACATTATACATAGTTAAAATAAAAAATAACTGAATGAATTGCGGTGTTAAGTTCCGCCATTCAACATGCACTGTGTGCATGAACTTATGTGCCTTTATGGGGAACGGCATGTCTTAACAGTGTCTTTCCAGGTTCACTAAAAACAAATAAAAAAGAAACTAAAAAATTAAAGAACTTACCATAACTTCCAACAAATAGGCCCAAAACTAACAATCCAACTGTAAACTTCATTTTAATATGTTTTGCATAATTATTTTTTCTCCGTCTTATATACAAATACCAGATTAATAATTGTATTGTTATCTATGATAATTATGATCGATTATTACTATAACGTAACCATGTTACTAAATATAACTAAACTATAACTATTTAATTAAAGTGTTTTTTGTATGTCTGATATTTAATTTTTGAGATATATATATATATATATTATGTAGCAGATCTTAATTTTTAAGAAAAGTCAATAAAATTTTACAAATAGAATAGAAAAATTAAATTATTACGGGCAAAAACTACTTAGCCTTAAATGGATTCACCGTGTCTGTCTCCATTTCGTTGCAGGGTAAGAGGTCAGAGTAGTGCTGGGACTTGCGACTCAAGTGTAGGTTTAAAATAATATTCCAGCTCCCACGATACCTAACAATTAAATTCAACTTTTCGTTTTAGTAAAAAATCTTGAAAGTTATGATATTTCATATTTAATGTCTAGCAACTATGTTCTTTTTCGTTTTCCACTCGAATATGACGTTAGATGTAAAGGTAATACCTTTACAAACGAAAATATGAATAAAAATACCTAAAAGTCAGTCAAAAAAAATGTATGAAGTACAATTTGCTAACAGCTTCAAGCTATGGGATAGGATTTTCGGGTACTGTGGTACTAAAATTGTTTAATTTTAAAATGTATACATTATTTCATTTAAATTATTTTAATTTTGTGTCAGATAATTTCTCAATGAAAGTCTTTAATGTAATTTCTTATTCCCCGTCCCCTTAGTATTCAATGTTTGTTAATGTTTGTGTTTAGTCCTCTATGTAAATTTTTATGTAAATATATTATATATAATAATATTAAACTATAAATTAATATATTTGTAAAATATTATTTACTACTAACTCATGTTCATGTATATATTTATTTTATGGTTTTTTATTTTATAGGTGAAGGCAATACTTTAACTGGACTCTTTTTGACATGCATTCTCCTATTGTGTAATATAATCTCTTTTTTACCGTACAACCTCCTTTGTGTGTTCTCCATACAACGTGACAAAATCTGAAGTAATTAAGAGTACTTTTAGAAAATTCTTCAAAATTAAAGCTTTTTGAGACATCGGCTTCGCGTTTCCTAGACGAATTGTAATATTTATGTTTAAAACCAATATATAATCTGGAATGATGAATTACAGCGTTGGTTTCAATCACTATTAAATTATAAAATTTAAAGATACCAAGTTCTGTGATCATCATCAAAGTAAAGCTGATTGTAAATGAAGGAGGAGAAATTGTCCATTTTATAGATTTGTAATATTTCGCAATATTTACTCCAACACCGACAAAGTTGAAGCTCAAAGAGACAATATATAATCGGATCGGTTGAGTTTATTACACGTGGGCCACGAATAGGGGCCGCGACGCCTGACAAGTAGCTACAAAATTTCGGCATGGTTAAAAGAGTTGATTATTTTTGGAGAGCATGAAACTATGATTTATAAACTACTAGCGATCCTCTTGCGGCTTCGCCCGCTTTTACTACTGGATTATTCATATAATGTATGTTTGCAAAGCACTTAAGATAATGTGAAAATTAATTAAACCCTAATGCAACCCGCATTTTCGTAGTTTCAATAAGGATTTTCCAATTGTTTTACACAGCAAGGATTTTTTAGTAGGTACCGTAATTATAAATCTGTGCTACTAATCTTTTCAAGTACTTATTAAAATATATTTAAATGAATATTTTTAGATAGTTAAATGACTATTTTTAAACGAAAGAAATTATAAACAAAAACCTACCTACTAATAACTACTACAAAAAATATGAAACCAAATATATCGCGCTGAAATAATACATTCAACTCCAATTATCCAATACGTGCAAACGCATCTAAATCTTCGTTGCTATAAAGGTAGGCGGGTTTTTTTTCGAGCTTGTGGTTAATGCTATTCTGTTCCTGATGAAAAGCAAGCACGACGTGGCTGCCTGTGAGGAAAATTAAATAGAATGCATCGGCCGGGAATTGAACGCGGGCTGCCCGCGTGGCAGTCGAGCATTCTACCACTGAACCACCGATGCGTGTAAGGCAGGCGGGCGCGGCGGACTCGCTTGTATAAGCATAACTTCTAAAGTACTTATTAAAATGAAAAACAGAAAAGACAGTTTTGATCTACATTAAATGGCCAACGTAACTAATATACTTATTTATATGCTGAGAGTAAGGGATAAGTGAAACTTGACTCGATACAGCTGATGTGTGAACGGCGTGATGTGTCAATAATTAAATGCGTTTTTCTCTAAAACTATTCGCAATTTCGAAATAGTTTAAAAAGCAAATTTTATCTTCGTTTAGCGTAGAAAATTAACAAAGTATTTTAAAGGATAAGGATTAATACCATTATGGAAAAATATCCCTCACAATAAAAAATATATTGAAATTACTATTTTTAGACAGAAATATGATCACTACACGTTATTCTTAAAAGATACGAATATGCCGTCGCGGACTTTTTTGTAGATCTTATTAAGAGGAACAATACTCCAGTGCATTTTTTCATGTAATACTTACCATTAAAGCAGCGCATGCGCGAAAGTGTCTCAACGGGTAGGACTTTATACACATTTATCGTATTTATGTTAATTTACATAAGAATGTACAAATAATAAACTATATATAAACATTCTACGAAAAACACTCGACTTAATGGTGAAGACCGCATCAAAATCCGTTGAGTAGTTAGGAAGAAGAAGAGTTAGAAACAACAGACAGACACGAAAAGCGACTTTGTTTTATAAGATATAGGATGGGAAACTATGATTTTTAACCAAAACTAAAATTTCAGACGGGCACTAAAAATATCATTAACTTACACATGGTACTGGTACTTGTATTTTTAAGCTTTAACAAGAATTCCTCCTAGTATACCTAGAGAGACCGGAGTGCCAAAGGCTACGGTCTCTGCATACTATAAAGTGGATATCATCAATCTCCTCATGCCCTCCTCCTGGGAAGTTCCTCCCTCTACCTCCGATACGACTCAGTACTCACTCACTGGCTTCATAAATACTTTTTACTATTCTTTTGACTTCAATGTTTTAGCAGTTTAACTACTTTAGTAATATTAAAAAAAAACTATATTTTTTGTGGGGAACGGAGTGTCTTAACACTTGGTACCCTCTGCCTACCCTGCTGTGTGCGGGATACAGCGTGAAGCTGACAAACTATATTATAACGACCAATTTAGAACTCAATGTAAATTACGAAAGTAGGTAAGTAGGAATAACCCTTTTTGAATAATTTAATAAATACATTTATTAGAAAGCAAAAAAGACTTATAGGTACATTAAAACGATCATTGTTAATATCTTAGTTCATGTTTGATACGATCCAGTCACGGTAAGCACCGACTCTGACGAACATGTCGGGTGCGCCCTGAGCGCAGGGGAGTCCCCAGGAAACTATGCCTACTTGTTGGCCGTTGTCAGCTCGTGTTAAAGCACTGCCAGAGTCACCCTGTAAAAATATTTATATAAATAATAATTATAATGAATAAGAATTGTTGTAGAGTGTATACAAATTTGTCAGGTAAGTTGAAGCTGCTTTAATTTAATTAAATTCTTAACAAATAATCATTAATATCGATGTATAAATGGATTACCTACAAGAATATAAATACTACAAGTTGTAACAAGCGCTTAGAATTTTCACATGACAAGAAAATAGCGTATAGCTTAATTGGCTAAGGTCTTGTAAATATCTCCAACAAAATCGATTTCAAATTCTACAAAGAGCCTTTTTCTAATAATATTTACTAAAGATATCTTCCTTTTCTCCGAGTAGGAGGAAAAACAGAGATTACCTATCCAATTTGAAACATTGCCTTTCGAGTGATGGGAGTCAATACAGCATAAGTGCTAGGCTAGCCTGAGTGGGAAAATGAAAACAATTCATTCTCCCAAGTGGGCATCGAACCAACACCCAACACGTTTAGCGCCAAAATAATTCATTAAAATGAATTTATCAATAATAAGACTTACGTTGCAGGTTCCCTGTCCCAAACCGAGGAAGGTGCAGATTTCAAGACTTGGATCAACAATAGGGACGCCTGTAAATCTCAACTCAACAGCTTTTCTTGCTACTTCTGTGATACAAAAGCTGCCATCGATGGTTTGGGCGTTATGTTGTAATAAATTTGTGGACAGAGATCCTCCAGCCTGGAAGTAACAACATTTTATATGAAAATTAATTGAAAAATCATGGTGGTTGACAGGTATTAGGTTTATTTAGGCGGTAAATTTCATTTAAAGTGAAGCTAAAACGATTCATAAATGATTGTGCCAGACGGACAACAAAAGGGATCCTATAAAGGGTTCCGTTTTTACCTTTGCAAAACCCTAAAAAAAAAAATCAATAAAATACATCAATATTTTGCTCATCAACACAAACTTACACGGGTAGCTCCCCAACCTGTGACTCTTGTATTGACTCCGGCTCCAACCCAATTCCAGCTCAAGGGGACAATACCGATAGAATTACTCATGGCAATGTTTGAGCTGGCCACTAGCATACCAATGTCGTTCTTCAAAATAGGCAAAGGCTGGTAGTTTGGATGGTTGACACCACGAGAGAAGCTAATCTGAGTACCTCCTGAGCGCCAGCTGTTACTGCCGATGATACCTCGTAGGGATCTGTAACAAAAACAATATTAATTTAAATAACTATGTTTCTTGTATTATTGTTAACAAGAAATTGAAAATGTTATTCCAATCGATTAAACTTTGGGTGAAAGCTCTTTAAATATAAAAGTGATTTTTACAATCGTGGTTTTTTTTTATTTTTGTAACTGTATAAAAGCGTGTGACTAGAAAAGAGACGATGTGGGTTCGGGGGATGAATTATTATTTTCATTTCTTTGAAATACTAATATTTGCACTGGGCAAAGCGCGGCGTTGTGTTTCGCCACTCAACACGCAAGTCCTCAAAAATCAGCAGAAAGTGGGGAATGGAGGATATCTTATCTAATGGGGATGTCTTAACACAGGATCCCCTTCTCTACTGGGAAACATATCACGAGGCTAAAAAAGCACTTACGAGCTCACAGCACCGTTGTTACTTAGCGATGAAGTAAGACAGTGAGCAGCAGTCAGGATATGTCTGTTCGAGATAATTGAAGCACCGCATATCAAATTTCTGACCAAGACTCCCCCAACGAGGCCCACCATGTGTGGAGTGACGCCCGCAGCTTGTCCTCCGACGATACGGGCCGAGCTGTCTGTATGGTCGAAGAAAATGGACCAATCGTCTTCGACTGGAAATGCTGTAACAATTTGTTTTGTTTAATTGACTACCTGGTTTAGGTAACAACAATGCGCGGCGTAAAGTTCCGTGTCTCGTAACGTAGTGCCTAAACTGGATTTCCTCCGGATTCCCTGCTATTTGCAGGATACAGTGTCAAAACAATTTGTTTTAGTGAATTTTCTATCGCCGTACTACGAAATGTACCTATATATATAACGACGTACTGTATAGTTAACATTTTTTATTGATAGTTATTACATTATTATGACGTTTCTGCTATTTGGCTGATTGTAGTGATTGATGATTTTTTTTGTATCGAATCGGAGGACCGTGTCTACGCACGTATTCAGCATTCGAAAAGTTTGTATGGATATTAAAATGTTTAGACTAATGTTAATTTCCACCATCCAACATAAAAATCAAAATCCATATTTTCATTCCAAACTAGCGACCACTTTGTGGCTTTGCCCCGCTTAAACTACATAGGTAATTATATATTTACCAATCTGCCTTGTTTTCGTTTTCTGATAATATCATTTTAAAAACATTATCTATACCTTTGCACATTAACTTATTTATACCTATATAGAAAAGTAAAATTAAAGCTAATTCAATAAAACTGCCATTTAAAACAACTTTGTCGATTTCTTTAAAACTGTATAACTTTTTTATTTATAAACTGATTGAAATAAAATTAAATACTACGTGTTGGGGAAGCATGCTAAAATAATAATGAGATTAACGTGCACAAACGCACGGACTAACAGACAAAAACTTTAAACAAACATTATTTTTGGTTTCAATACGCCATTAAACGCTGCTAACATTTTCTGATTCTACCTTAAAAAGTTAACAAATATCGACGAACTACGTCAAGTGGGGTTATCGTTGAATATGTATTCAAAAATGATTGTAAGGTTCCTTGGATTATTTTTCATTTTAAGAAACGGCTTAAACGACCTTTAACCATTCTGGCTGATTTTTGTACTTACAATAAGTACATAAATATACTTGTAGTACCTATATCTGTTTATATATTTGTGTCATGTGTGTTTCAACACGGTGCCCCTAATGCAGTGGTGGTAGCAATAGCTGCTCACTTTTAGAGCGGATTATTTTTAACTTGAAGTAAATGCTGTTATCCCTACTGGCTTTTACAATGATACCGAGTGGGTAGGGTAGAGGGTACTCTGTCCCTGAAAAATTTCTTGGCTGGCGTCCATCAAACGGATTTTGTAATAAGTAGATAATTATTACAAAATATGTGAAATATTAAAAATATGTTTAAAATCAAAAAACAAGCACAATAGTTAATTAAGATTAATAATTGGGACCTATTGCTTACCCATAAAATCTACATAAGAAAAGCTTGTAAAATCTAAATTAGTTAAAGAAAATGTCCCAACTGTTAATCCTAATGAACTGTTGCGCTTCGTTTTTTCTTTTTAGTTTTTTACATTTGGGTTTTTGTTTATAATATTATCGAATGAGCAACTTTCAGCAGTCACCTGGAGACAGGCCATGTACAACGCAATTTATCTACTCACCATTGCTGCCAATCAATGCACACACAACCAGTAAACCAGCTAACTTGAACGCCATCTTGAGCACTCTGTAATGAATAATCTTTTTACCTGCTTTTATATTATTTGGTTCATACTAATAATCTCATGATTATTATCACTTCTAATTTGATAGATTAACACAATCAAAGTAGTAGGTATTATTTTAATCTAGGGTATGTAAGGGTACATTTCAAAATTCATAACCAAGATATTCTCTAGCTGTCTTTAAGATTCCGTAACAGAACCCTTTGTAGCCTGTCCGTATGTCAAAACCATTTATCTTAAGATCGCGTAGATATATCTGGTGAATCCCAATCCTTAGAAGCCCAGAAAATATCAAGCTTCTATTTCAATCAGAAAAAATTAAACTTCTAAGCAATCAAAATATACATTTTTGCATCATTTTTGATGCAAAATCTATAAGGTACTCCCCATGGACCTGGAGTCATGAAAATTGGCACAAAATGAGAACTTACAACTACGGAAAATTAAAAGTCCAAAAAGTAAACATTTTTAGGTAAGTATTTCATAAAAAACTATTACAACGTTATGTTTGTAGTTAATTTCATACAAAATGAGTGCATATATACACAAAATTTCCTTTACCTATATTTTTACTTAAAAGTTTATCAACTTTTATAAGTTATACTTCTCCTTAATTTGAATTTTCATAATTATAATCTTGAAAATTTACAGAAATCTCCTAAGTGGGCGAATCTAAGTTTCACTTTATCGATATTTATTTTAGAGATTTGATGAAAAAAGTTAATATACAAATTTTATGTTTTGACTCGACTGGAGAATGGAATTTATTGACGACTTCACGCTGTATTACGCATGTAGCAGGGTAGGCGGAAGAAATCTAGTGTTAAGACACTCCGTTCCGCATTTTCCGCAGAATTCTGCGAAGTTGCGTGATGAACGCAAATTAATCATCGTGTTAACACTAAGTTTCCTCGGCTCGGTCTGCCCTGCCTATACCTATGCAGAATGAAGCGTGAAACTGATAAAAAAATTAAAGGTGATCACAACCTGATTTGTCTTTTTCAATAATAAACGCAAGCAATAATTACCTTATTCGCATTAACTCTTAATCTCCGGAAGCGTCTTCATATCATTAGATACAAAAAGAAGCTATCTCTTTTATTTATGTATACGTGATTAGATAAACTACGTTATTCATATTTAATATATAAGATAAGGCCTTAAGAAAATATTTATCTATTTAGGAAAATCCATTTCAAACAATTACTTTCAGTATAAGGTAAGTATTACGCCACTATCCAACCCAATATCCTATGGTATTATTCTCAAAATTTCGCTGAACGATTTGGACATGCATTTTTTGGACATCTGTATGCAGGTGACATCCGCTAGCATCTACAGGTAGTACTAGTTCAAGAACAATTCTGAAAACTATACACTTGTGATTAAATTAGTTTCTGCCAATTTAAAGTTATGGTAGTTGTTCTGAATGAGGTCTTCACAAATCTAAGTATCTCAGCATTCTCATTTTATCTACAAAAAAATCTAATCTAAAATTTAATCTTACACTTTTATTGTACACAAACTGTATACCTTAGACAAAATGTGTGGCTTCGTCGTTTTGTTCGATTAATAAAGGACGATTTTTAACGACCTTGTAGTATTACGGAATTTAGAATAAAAAACTTAGCTCTACATGAGACAGATTTTGAATTGAATTTGAATTGAATTGAATCGAAAATAATATAAAATAAAAAAAATGTAAACAAAAATAAATTGAAATCATTTATTAACCATTATAGCTAGCATAATCATAATTTGTATCTGCTTGTCAATCATCGTGTGTTCTGTTCTATCCAGCTTCTGTAAGGGCTGACTCTGGCGAACATATCGGGGGCGCCCCGAGCGCAGGGGATTCCCCAAGAGACGATGCCTATCTGCTGGCCGTTGTCGGCACGGATCAAAGCACTGCCGGAGTCACCCTGTATATTGAGAGATTATCTTTAAAAAAAATGTTCGAACCCATACATAAAAAAAATTATCTGTTCTTAAGCCAAAAAAATATATACTGTTAGAAGTAATGACCATAGAGTATATATAAGGACGACTCTAATTACTGGCTGGCACCTCTATAGGCTGTCAACAGCGACCAAAAAAAAAAAGGATCGCTAACGTCACTCTGCCCGATGAATTCTTTAGAACCGGATATTGTTATTAGACTGCTAGATAATTCCCTTTAGTTGTTTAATAATTATTTGGAGCCTTGTTTTAATTCATTACCTTTCCCACTTTATTTAATATTTCCAATAGTTTCTTAGAATATCATAAATCCACATTTTGAATACCATTGAAATAGTAGCATATAAGTATAGCAATAAAGATATACTAAAATGTAATTATTTGAAATTTGTTTTGCATTTCTTGTAACTTGTTTATTCTAAGTATAACAATTTAAAATACTTTCAAACTGGTACAAGATATTTTAAAGGAACTATTGGAAATAAATGTCTTTCGGTAAATATATTTTGACATTCTCCATTACTCTACAAATCGCAGCATTAAACACCGCCAATCCGGCCAATCACCACAAAACACTCACATTGCAAGTTCCTCGGTTAACAGCTAAGAACGTACAAATCTCAAGGTTGGGGTCCACTGCGGGGACGTTTCTGAAGCCGAGCTGTGCAGCGATGCGCGGCACTTCCGTCCTACATACGTTACCGTCGATGGTGGTAGGATGTAGTTCCATCAATACAGCTGATATTGAACCACCGGCCTGGAAATGAAATGAAAATGTTGTTTTACTTTTTGCTGAAGTAGAAAAGCGGGTGTCTAGGATTTTTTTCAGTTTCACGTCGTATCCTGCTTATAGCACTGAGGGGAGCTGAGGTAACCTAGTGTTAAGATACTCAGTTTCCTATTTTTCGCCCAATTTTTGAGGCATTGCATTTTGTCACGTTTTTTGCCTTGTTACCAGAGCGAAGAAATTAAAATATTAATAAGTAATAATTCATTTCTCCGAGTTGGAGTCGAACTTACAATCGTCACGTTTACAGTCACACGCCACTGCGCCACGACAGCTTCAATAAGGCTTCTAGAAATATCTTCTTTCTCATTTTTTTTTCAAAATATTCTTTATTCAAATAGGCAATTATTATAAGCACTTTTGAATCGTCGAATGAACATATGAACAAAAAGTTACCACCGGTTCGGAAGGCAGTTCTGCTGAGGAGAGCCGGCAAGAAACTCAGCAGTTGCTCTTTTCAAAATCAATGGTACAATCTATTACATTAGTTGGCAGCTATTCTGCATTACATTCAATAAACATTAATTCCATACATGTTTACCCTCTTTCTCAAACTTCTAACTTTGGAACTAGCTATCACACGCGGTTCTATGAAAATAACTAAATTTACATACATTCTAAATTTCCGAAGAAACTTGGATGAATCGTACAGGTTACTTAAAAACGGTTAACGTGATATAATATAACCTATAGTCTTCCTCGATAAATAGACTATAAACATACAAAAATATTGTATCATTTTTTAATCCTAATTCTTAATTAAAGGAATAAAATGTAGAAAATATAAATTAAACTTATAAATAATTAAACTTATAAATCCATAAAAAAAACTCACAGTAGTTCTTCCCCATCCATTGACAGTCGTCCTAACATTCGCTCCAATAAAGTTCCAGTTCAAAGCGACCACTCTAACGGCATTGCTTAAGCCGATATTGGCACTCGCTACTAAAATACCAATGTCGTTCTTCAAAACGGGCAGAGGCCTGTAGCTCGAGTGGATGATACCGCGAGAGAAGGCCACCAGAGTGCCTCCAGAGTTCCAACGGTTGCTGCCAACTATACCTCGTAGGTTACTGTTGATAAAATTATGAGAATTAAGTAAAATATCGTCTTAACCGAACGGGAGTGTCTTAAAGGGAACGGATTGTCTTAATATTGGGTTCTTAGGTTATTATACTTAGAGGACAAATATGTATGGAATTAATGTCTATTGAATGTAATGCAGGATAGCTGCCAACTAATTCAAATTCAAAATATTCTTTATTCAAATAAACTATAAAAGCACTTTTGAATCGTCGAATGTACATGTCAACAAAAAGCTACCACCGGTTCGGAAGGCAGTTCTGCTGAGAAGAGCCGGCAAGAAACTCAACAGTTGTTCTTTTCAAAGTCAATGGTATATTTTACTATTAAATTAGCTGGCAGCTGTCCTGACTGACATTCAATAGACATTAATTCCATACATGCTTATCCTCTAAATATTCTTGAACAGTGTAATAAGCTTTACTTGTTAGAATTTTTTTTACAGATATTTTAAATTTTGGTAGTGGCAAACTAAGAATACACTGCGGAATTTTATTATATACACGTATACTCAGACCCATAAAAGATTTATTAACTTTTTGGAGGCGAAAACTTAGAGTAACAATCTTATCTTTATTTCTCGTTCCCATCTTATGACTGTCGCTATTTTTTCTGTGACAATGTATATTTTGTCG
>HE671319.1:208904-310467 GCA_000313835.2 Heliconius melpomene melpomene | reverse complement strand
AAAGAGAATATTATAGTATAGAAATTGGGAAGCAACTGTAATAATACCTGCATCTTTGAAAACATCTCGCAGAGAATCTCGAGCTCTTAGATTATAAATATATCTCACGGCTCTTTTTTGGAGAATAAATATTGAATTGATATCTGAAGCACTGCCCCATAGCAGCATTCCATAAGATAAAATACTATGGAAATAGCTAAAGTAGACTAGTCGGGCAGTTTCAACGTCCGTCATTTGTCTTACTTTTTTAATTGCGAACGCGGCAGAGCTGAGTTTATCTGCAAGTGCTTCCAGATGAGCGTTCCACTGGAGTTTGGAATCTATAGTAACACCTAAGAAAATAGCTGATTCCGACACATTAAGAGGTTCTCCTTTAATTATTAGATTAAAATTATGTTTTTTAACATTTGGTAAAGCAAACTCGATGCATTTCGTTTTTTTTGCATTACAATTGTCATATACTTATATACTTTTTTTACAAAATAATTTCCCTGCTAGGGTAAAGCGAAGCACGGCGTTGGTTTCCGTGCCTCTAGTTTATCTTTACATATGACGTAACTTGCTAAATACGAGAGAGAGAATTTAAGGAAAAAAAATAAAAATGCAGTTTATCTGCTTACCATAGCTCCCGATGAACAGAGTCAATAATAATATTCCAGCTTTAAACGCCATGTTGGAACTCCTTGATGCACTCATTTGAATATTTCTTTTATATAAACGTTGTAGTGATAATTATGATCAATCAAACAGATTGTAATTCTAATATTATCTATTTTATTGTCTTTTACTACTTTAAATTTACATGATAATGTATGAATAAAAATAAAAGGTGTTTGTTTATAAAATACATGTTTTTTTAAATATCTCTTAATCTCAATCCCCGCGAACCATCCAATGTTCAAGACATTGCGTGTTGAGTGGCGGAACTGAACGCCGAGTTTTGCCTTGTTAGAAGAGCGAGGAATTCGCACGTTATAAGTTATATGTAAAACCTATTCGATAGGAAGGTCCTTCTTTTTGTTCCCTGTCTCTTCCCATTATTTAGGGTAAGAAACTCAATAGTTGCTCTTTTCAAAGTCAATGGTATACCTAATTTAATTATTACATTTTTTTTTTCATACTAATTACTTCATTAAATAAATTATCGGTCAGCCTAAGCAGGTAAAGCCGCGGGCTCGTTCTATTTAAGTACACTAGGGAATAAAACCCACATGTTAAATTTTTGAATAAAATATTTCGATTATGATAACTTCATGCAAACATATTTGTCTTATCACAAATTATGTATAATGAGCATGATAATTATATTTACTAAAAAACAGTACCACGCATTTACCCGCAAAGTACGATAAGCAGCAACTTTGAGTTAAACTCTCCGATGTGGGAACTCCTCCACCACCAAATTTTCGATGCAATGCGTGTTAAGCAGCGGAACTCAACGCTACACTTCGTCGAGTTTGGGGAAAGAAAAATAGTGGCAGAGAGAAAAACTCTTCACACTACACTTTTTGGATAATAAGTAGATTTGAACGTTAAATTTCTCTATGGATAAAAAAAACCATCTGTAACCGTCTGTCACTTTCTCCTCTTTCTCTTTTCTTTTGGAAAAAATTAATTAAAAAAAAAAATTACATATTAACAAAAATATTATATTCATCTATGCTCATACTATAAAGCTGAGGAGTTGTTTTTTTACTTGTTGATTTTTAAATATTTTAAATAAACATAATAATGGCTCTAAATTATTTAAATATCTATTTGGTTGTAAGTTTGTGCGTCTGTCCAATTATATAATTATTCTTAATATTACGGTTAAGGTTCATTAACCCTAGTTAATGAAAAAAAACCCACTATAGTATGAAGTGCAATTTATTTACAAAAAAAATATCCGAGACTCAGATCAGATCAGAGACTCAGTTTAATATTTCATTACAAGTAAACCTCCAAGACCATTGTGGCCCGTGGTGCACAAACGTGCGACTGTAAACGCGACAAGAATGAAACTATGGTAACCAGGCGCAGCGTTGAGTTCCGTAATTCAACACGCAATGCCTCCAGAATTTGGCGGAAAGTAGGGAACCCGAAGTGTCTTGATAGGAGCGAAGTTTCTCATCACAACAGGTTTTCAGATTCCCTCTGCCTACCTTTCTATGCGCAGCATGAAGCAGTGGAGGAAATAAAATATTAAATAACTTTTTCTCCTCCACTGGAATCGAATCCACAACATGTCACGTTTACAGTTAAATTAATTAAAGCAGTTGTTTAGATTTTATAACAAATGGTACTAACTTACCTAACCACACGTATTAAGAAATTTTACTAAATACAATAAAATTTAACTAATTAAAGTTAATAACCTACACGATAACCTACAAGAAAAGATAACTGTGTTGAGTACAAAGCAAAGAGTAAAGTAAAGAGAAAGGTGGTTGCGTCTTGCTTTGAAACAGGACGATCAAGAATATACCCCAAAGTAATTATCACAACTTATAATCTATATATATAAAATCGAAAGGTCACTCACTCCTCACGAAATCTTAGAAACTACATGTTTAAGGAATCTCAAATTTTGCATAGGAGTTATTTATAGGACGTAGGTGCTCGCTAAGACGGGAATTTGCCATATTCAACTTCTAAGGGGTTGTTTTTGGGGTCGAAAGTTTGTATGAAAGTTCGTTACTACAAATGCTAGGAGTCTCAAATTTTGCATAGACGTCACTATGACGTAGTCATGGAGACAGAAATTAATAATAACATAGTTCACGCGGGTGAAACTGCGAGCGGGCCGCTAGTTGTATATAAAATTAAATAACTTCTTAATCAAGTTTTTCTTTATTTATAAAGAATACACCACAAAAGTCAGTCTTCACATTTTGTAATTATTTTATTTATTAATGTAATAATTACTAATATTTAATAATTCTATGAAATGAAAAATCTTTTTTTTAGAAAGAGCTTGTTGTTTGTTATCTTTTTGTTTTCGTTATATTATAATTGATTATTAAATATAATGAAAAATGTCTAGTATGAATGAAAAATCACTAATATGTTAACTAACAACTAGAAAAGAGCTGATAATTTTTAAACACGCAGAACATATTTTCCTGAATCATGGCTAGCAAAACGTTTGATTAAGTCTTTTTAAAAATAAAAAGAAAACTAAATCAAAATCGATTCATCAGTTCATAAACATTATCTAATATCAGTTAAAACTATAGCTTAACTAATCTAACTTATTCTAGTTAGTTATGAGTACAAGTGCGCCTGCGCAGCTTAATAATTCACATATTTTTTTAGCTTCACGCTGTATCTCTCACATAGCAGTGTAGGTAGAGGAAACTTGGGAATCTAATGTTAAGACACTCCGTCCCCTTTAAGACACTTCTGATAGACGCTTTCCGGCCAATTCTCAAGAAAATGTTTGTTGAGTGGCGGAACTTAACGCAACGATACGGGAGCGCTGAATTGAAAATATTAAGTGAGAATCAGATCCAAAACCGTCGCGCCTACAGTCACACGCTTGCGCCGCGACGGCCTCCACAATATAATAACTATTTACATATATAGCTTCTGTTATTAAGAAATTTTATCATAAGGATATTAAGAGTAAACGAGATCTGATTCTCGAAATTATTCTTAACAAATTGTAAAGAAATTCTATATAACACAAAAACCTTAAATGGCTTGAATTCCAATATGGTTATTTTGACTAAAACAAAAAAATATACAAATAAACATAAGCATTTACCCAAAACTCTGAAGTAGACAAAAAATAAAATTATTTAAAACGTACATACATATATATTATAAACAAAAATACTTTACGGTATTTCTAACCCAATAACACTAACACTTCAACACCAATCGTGAACACAGTCACCGCAACACTTAGACCGAGTGACCCGCCCGGTCAACGACCTCAATCATCTCAACAGATTCTCAATCTTGCTCACAGCATCCGAAGACAAAGCCAAATTATCACAAAGAACTAGAGATATCTCATCACCGACCATGTTTCTTAAGACATTCTTTGGCAAATCATGATAAACTAGAAAAGAGGCTAAAATACGTTTAATTTCATCATCGCAAGCAGAAATTTTTCTATTGCTGGGCATCCCTAAGTATTTTCGTAGAAATGGAGTTATTTTTAACTCCCATTTGTCGAATATTAGTGATATTTTTTGTTTTATCGCTAACGTGAACTCGGGGGAGATTAGGGGTTCATTTTGGGTTTCACATCCATCTATGGTCATGTCGTTTGATGTTCTTTTGTTATGGCTCTCTATTTGCGATAGGAGAAGTTTAATTTGCCACATGTGATACGATGTCGGTTCTGTTTTCATTGTTTTTATTATCTGCAAAGAAAAGGAAATGACAAAAGATATAATAACTTGTAAAAAGATATAAAAGATTGAAGTTTAAATCGTTTTGTAATTTAAAAAAAAAAATTTTTTCAGATGATTTTAATTCTTCTAATTTAAAGGGATTTGTTTTTTTTTTAAAAATAATTCTTATAATTGAAAAAGTGAATTCTAATAGATATATATCAATGTATTTTAATTTGTAGCTTACACAATGGAGCTAAATTTTGGTATAATATAATAACAATTCACAATAAAAACAAATTGTCACAAACAAATGTTTTTAGCAAACAATATGATAATAATTAATATCTTGAGATAAGTGAAGTTATCACAAGGATATATCTTGAGATAGTATTTTAATCAATGTACATGAATTTTAATAATACTGTTAGGACGTCATCATTGTCCTTGTGAGAGGTTAAAATTAAGAGGGAATTTGAGGAGGAAATTACAAATTGCAAACTAACTACTAGTTTAAATGAGAATTGTTGATTTCTTTCCTGGTTAGTTTTATCCTGTATATACTCGTAGCAGATAATAAGAACCCAGTTTCAAGATACTTCGTTCTCCACCCATTGGTGTATCTGGTAATATTTTTAAGGAGGAGCCTTGATTTTACTTTCGAACTAATATTTTTGTGAGAATTTATTTAATTTTTTGTTAATAATAGTTCTGAGGTGAGCACCAAATTGCCTCGTTACCAGAGTGAGGGAAAGAAAATGTTAAATATTTCATTTTGTCAAGTGAGAACAGAACCCACACCCGTCGCGTTTAATCAGGTGTAACCCTGCGCCACGATAGCCATAAGCTATTACCAAAGTCATGCAAGTATTGCGTGACTATTAAAATGATATTGGCACTCGATTGAAGAATTTAATCTTTACACTTATAAAATAAAAATAAGCTTTGATTTATCATCGATAATTATAAAAAAAATCGGTTTTTATCTGTTAAATCCAGTATTTTGTCATTGACTTTGCTTTATATTCCTACGTCACTAAAGTTTGCAATTAAAATTACTATTACTATGAAAACGTGACGATTGTGGGTTCAGTCACCCCTGGAGGGAATGAATTCATATAACATAATATCTCAGAAGTATTTGAGCACTAAAACACAGAATATCTTAACACTAGGTTCTGTATGTATTAAATCATGAATCGAAAAATCAGTGGACACTTTATAAAGAAACGATTTATTTTTTTTTTTACCAATTGATACATTTTTAAAGTATGAAAGTAAATTAATGATATTGTAAATACATTATTTAATCAAATTATTATTATTGTATATTTACAATGTTTGTTAAAATATTATATAATTGTAATTTTTAAAACATTATATTTTAACAATTATGATAACCTCACACCTTAATTTTTTTTAGATTCAAACTATATCCTGCTCATATCAGGATACGCAGAAAGAACTTAGGAACCTAGAATTAAGACACTACAAGGAAATGATTTCAATTTCCCCAAGTAGAAAACAAAGCAAGAACTATCACATTTATAGTCACACGCTTCTTTAAACGCCATGAGGACGACAACGCTTAACTTAATGATAACAATCAATATTAGTCGCAGGTTCAAATCCTACCAAGCAAATCCTAGCAAGCAAAAAAAACAAATTAATGATTATTTTATTTTTTATTACCTTCAAAAAAGTAGTCCAAATAGGTAAAGCACACAAAATATCTTTTACAACGCACTCGTAAGTCACCATGCTTAGACTTTGTATGTATTCTTGTTCTTCCTTAGTATATTTTCTACATACACACTGTCTTGGTATTAGAATTTCGTTTTTAACACCTGTAATGAAAAAAACATATTTTTTTAATATAATGTTTAGGTCTGATCGAAGACGCAGTGGCTCAATATCCACTCGGGGAGTGAAATAATTCATATTTCTCCCTGCTCTAGTAAATAAATAATCTGCATACTTAATAAGAAAGCGTATGACGTTTGAACGTAGCGGGATTTGAACACGCACCTCTCTGGAACCCGTCCAAGCGCTCTGACCACTAAGTCATACGCTCTCATCGAGCTACGTCGAAATTTATATACGCTTGTTGCAACTTATTTATGTTGTTATTTATTTGTAAAAATCTCCCTACAGAGATGATTAATAATAAACTTTATAAATAATCTGCATACTGCATACGATGTACAGTATACACTTAATATAAATAAACTATTATATAATAGTTTAGATAGATAGATATAGTTTATAGTATTTTTGTCCAGCTATCGCTAAAACTAATAATTAAAAAAAAAACAAATAAAAATCAGAATTACCTTATTTTATTAATCAATAGACAAACCGAATTTCAATTATAACCATAAGCCATTGCATGTTGAGTGGCAAAAAAAAAAAATTTCAGTTTCACATATTATTTAGCTAAATAGAAAATAATGAGACCAACCTAGTAAGTAACTAGTACTTTTAACAGAAGGCCCCGCTCTTCCATAACACTTTATTTATTCGTAATGGAAACAAAAATAAATGAGATATATTATAGGGTGATTGCTTAATATTAAAAAAAAACAAAAAACAACCAACCTTTCCTCTTCTTATTAATCAACAAACAATCCCCACAGACATCGGTACTAATACTTTTACTTAGATAATTCTTCACAAAATTCTTCACTTTCTCATCGTTTGTGAATAATTCTATATTTTCGGGGGTAACTGACCATATATTTGATTTATCTAGGGTTAAAGTTTGTGCCAAAATTGTAAGGAAACCTTCTGGATCGTCTAAGTATGAGAGACAGCCGGCTCTCTGTTTGATGTCTATACACCATGTATATTGTAGAAATGTTCTAGAAGGAAAAAGGAAAACTGCTAGAAAAAAATGTATTTCTTCCTATTACTAACTTTAAGTGGAATATAAGAATAGTGTAAATAAAGTATGAAACAGGACTAAATAGGAAAAAAATAGACCTGATATTGATTGGCGGAACTCAACCATGCGTTTTATCTTACCAACGGAGTGTCTCAATATTGCCTCTGCCTAGCTGTGGGCGGGATACAGCTGAAGCTGTTTTAATTGAATTTTTAAAAAATATAAAAAACCTCACTTCAACTGATCCCAATTGTGATCTCTATGGAAGGTAATGGGCCAGTATCTCGGATCCTTTATCTTAACTTCTCTCAGCGTATTCAGTTCAGGTATGATACAGGGTGCTTTCATTTCTTTGACGACGCCCGCGAGGTCGATTACCTGGAAATGAAGTTATATTTGTATAGAAAATGCATTTTTTTTTATAATTGTGTGATTTTATTATGTTTCATGCTGAGTCTCGTATGTAGTAGGGTATGTAGAGAGAACCTCAGACACTCTGTTGCGAACTTTTCGCCCAATTTTCGAGAAATTGCGTGCTGAGTGGTGGAACTCAACGCGCTTTCCCTTCTCACCAGTGCAAGGAAATTAAAGTAATTCATACTCAGAATGGAAATCAAACATATAAACGTCCTACTTCGCCATGACAACTTCAATTCAATTGCTAAATTAATAATCTCTTGTTTTTTCACTTTTGTTGAAACATTATTTTATTGGTTTTTTAAGAGTAAGAATTTATGGAACAAAAAAATAAAGGGAAAATATCCTAAAATTGTTAATTTATAGATGTATCATGGGAAAAAATCAATCACGAAATTGGTAACTTTCGATAGGCGAGTCCGACTCACACTTGACCATTTCTTTTACTCTCATTGGCAATACCATTCAATTACCAACCTGTATATGAGCATAGCACAGCTTCCCTGTATCTAAATCTCTTGGTAATATGAGACGAGGTTCCACCGCTAGTACGTAGAGATGACGGAATGCTTGTAAATGATATCTAAAAATATATAAACATATACAAGTATATTAGTATAAGAAATTAATGGAAAAGAATAATTATATATCTTTTTAGCCACAGCTATAGCTACTGTATATATCACAATAAAATATATATTTTTTTCACTAAGCTATACCGTTATTGTGGATTCGATTCTCACTCGAGAAAATGAAATATTTGATATTTCCATTACCTCGCTTTAGCAACGCCTCTAGAATTTGGCGAAAAATAAGAGGAGAGTAAGTTTCTTAACGGGGATGGAGTGTTTCAACACTGGGTCCCTAGGTTCCTTCTGCCTACCCTGTTATAAGCGGGATACATCAGCATGAAGCTAAGAAATAATACTGTTATATAATACTTTTTCCTATACTTAATTTAACATTAACATTATTTCACAATTACACTTCAACTTAACCAATTTCCAACTAAGTCCAACATTTTTTTTCAAATTTGACAACACAACGAACAAACAAACAAGCATATATATATGCTCTAAATCTTACCTATTATCCTCACTATGGGTGGGGAATTTGGGGAAGAACGCCGCTATCAAAGCAGCCACGGCTTCAGGAGACGTGGAGAGCGTAGAGCGACCTCCACCAAGGAATAACAGACCTATTGTACAGTGCACCGCCATCTGTAGACAAAAAATATATATTGTTATAAAGAAAAATTTTATTATTAAATGTCAGGTAACGAGGCAAAGTCCAGATTTGAGCCCCGATTATGATATTATGATATTTATATATTATATATTTATATATACATTAAATCATCTAAAAACATTAATTAATTATTAATTAAAAAACTAATTAACTAACTAAAACGTAACTTAGTCCTTGAATCAATCAATTGAAAAATCTAAAAGTCATGAATCAATAAGTTAAATTTATATTAACCAATTAATTACTTATTTGATTAATTATTAATTCAACTAACCTGAGCACCATGCGTGAGCGGCGGTGGTGCGTTGGCCGCAGACCGACTTGCTGTCGGCACTCTTGCCCTCAATCTTCGACAAACACGCAAAACTTCTATATCGCCACGACCTGACATTATCTGTGGGAATATGTATTTTATATGAGTTTAATTTCTTCGGCGGCGTTGCATTCTGGTATTTCTTATGCGATGTCTCAAAGATTTGGTGGGACGTGGGGAACGGAGTGTCTTAATACTAGGTTAATTAAGAATCATATTTTCAAGTGAATATATTAAGTTTAGAAATTTGTTAAATGAAAAAAAAAGATATGGAAAAATCAGACCGAATTTCAGTATTTTTTTTTCAGTTTTAAATAACTCCCTCTCCCCCACTTACCATACCAGCAGCCAACAAGCATACGGCGGTGCACAACTCCAACGTGGTAGCACCGGCTAGGTCAGCAGCACCGCGGGCACACAACCGCAGTAGTAAGGAAACGTGGTTTAACGCCGCGTCGCGAGCATCTATATCGCCGGAACCCGCGAAACGAAGGCCCATTGCGAAACACGCGCCCGCTATTATGTTGCAGTAGGCTTGACTACGGAGAGTAACGGGAAATGAATCAATTATCTAATGAATTAATGTGTCAATCAACATGTTAATGAATCAATCAATTTATAAGTTTTTGAGACTTTCGAGTTGATGAATCAATTATCAATCTACTTCTAAATTAGACAACTGATTGAATCATAGATCAAATGAATATTAATCAGTCTACTATCAAACAGTTGTGGTATTTGCAAATGAAATGTTTGCATTTAAAAATTAAATAATCCATACCTATATTATAAATTCGAAAGTAACTCTGTCTGTCTGTCTGTCTGTCTTTTACGCAATCAGGGCCAAACCGCTAATTTAATTCTGATAAAATTCTCATATAGAGATACTTGAGGGTCTCGGGATGAACATGGGATACTTTTTTTTCTCATATTTGTAATATTATCGATATATACCAATATATTAAAATACTTATTAATTTGACATGCAATTTATTCCGCCATGTTAATAACAACCGTCGTTGCTAAGCAACGATTTGTAAAGTTTGTTGTTAGAAAACGTCACCCAAAATGAGCTTGCGCATCTTAACGCATCTCTCTATTGAAAACTGAAAATAATTTCATAAATATATTTAACAAATACTCGTATAGTTCAAGCGGGCGTAGCCGCGTTCGGGTCCACTAGTATTTTTATAAATTTAATCAGTAATGAAAAAAAGTATATAAAGAGGTGTAGACTGTAAGTAGGCCTCGATTTCGCCACTCAACCGGAAAAGATGTCAGACTCAGTCAGACTGTTAATAATACTAGGGCTCTACCTACCCCGCTATAAGCTATTACAAGGGATACAGCGTGAAACTAAAACAATGAAATTTTAATTACTTACTTCATAGCTTCATAGTCAATATTATCCTCAGTCGGTTTGACGAAACAATATGGTTTTATCGTGGACGGGACTTGGCTCTCGACCCATTCTTCAGTTGCTTCAATCTCATCCCACAACACTAGACCTGTAAGATGTTTTTAGTTTAAAGATAACTTTAATTATACGATATATGTACTCGTTTGTTTGTATTATATATTTTCTTTCTATTTAAATAAAAATTATTATTTTAAAATAACCTCACCTCTAGCAATAACCCTCAACATAAGCAAATCAGGTCTAACAAAGTCCAACAAATAAGCCGTTTCTGGAGGTCGAAGCCACGCTGCCACCGCAGGGCTTCCGGACCGAAGGTACAGGAGCCCCAGGGCTACGGTAGCACCTGGTGACGTCACATCCAGGTTGACAGTACCACCTTCTCGAATGGCGAAGGAATTCGTTTTGTATCTGTCTTTTTGTGCACCTGTGTTTAATGAAATATTTGTGAGATTATTTCTAGTTTCAAGCTGTATTCCGCACACAGTAGAGTAAAAGCAACTTATTGTTACACTTCGTTCATCAATTTTTAAGTCAGAGAGTGTTTTGTGGTGGAGCTTAATCTGCGCTTTGCCTTGTCACCAGAGCGTGGAAATGACAATAATTCTACCTCCTAAATGTGAATCGAACACACAACTAACGCTACAGTTAGAAGGCATGAAGGTTTAGAAGCCCTAGAAGGCTACGATGGCACTTGTTGGATCCACCTTATCTGTTTGACATGCTTTATAGCCGAAAATGCCAGGGCTCCCAGACCTACGAAATTTTGCCAGTAATTTAAACAGAGATATAGATTTAGTTGATGCTACCTCTAAAGGGGCCTCACTTACAAGTTAGTAAGTACACGGTCTTAACTATATATTAAACTATTAATCCTTTTCCTTTTCCCTTCCATTTTCAATTTTGCTAAAATGACGTATGACTGGGGGTCCTGGAATCTCAGTCTATTATAGAAAAGATGTTTTTCATAATGCAATGTTGCATTTTACCTAAAAGTCTTATAAGAATAAGAATCCGTTGCTGCTACAATGATTACACACACACATATTCTCATACACACACTCACGCACCACAGAGCCCCCTGCGGTCGCCGCCCAGCATGTAGGTGCGCAGGCGAGGAGCGAGGTGCGCGAGGTGCGGGCGCGCTCCGGCACGGAGGCACACGAGGCCGAGCGCGAGGCCGGCCGCGAGCGCATAGCCCTCGCGCTCCACGCAGTTCTCCATTTCCTGACCTGGTGGTTTACCTGTGCGGAGGAAAGGGTTTTTAAACAAACGTACCACCTGTCGCGTTTATAGTCGCATGCTCGTGCCCGTGCGTGACGACTGGCTCAAGTACGTATTTATATATTTATTATAAATATAATTAGAATTCTTACATACTCAAATAAAAGCACAATTTAAAAATATGGAGCTCAGGATGTGAAAAGCATTACTAGTATCCAATAACACACTCTGTTGTAAGTCTAGCTTTATAGAGAACAGTGGTCCAGGCGATTCTCATCGTTTTTGAAGATAGAAAGTTGAACATGTGAAAGGTATTACCATTCGTAGCCATCTTGAAATTGTATTTTATATAAGCCACTTACTTATATAAGGCATACTATCAATATGTTTGTTGTGAAGCGCTAAGGACCAAACAACTATAGATTCCGCTTCACACTGTATTCCGCATCCAGCAGGGTAGGCAGAGAGAACCTAGTATTAAGGCACTTTGCTCCCCACTTTCCACCGACCGTGACTCTAAATTTGAACCCTAATTTTACTCCATACTTACCAATTTCATTAAGCAACACCTGTGCATAATGCACGTGCGCAGTGCCCGTATACAACAGCCCCACCCCAAGTAGCGCCGCCACCATCACCTCCTGGTGGATGTCCATCTCAATGGAGGTGGATGGCAAGAGTGCTTCCAGGTGGATGCTCATCATTTTTGTGGCTTGTACGTCCATTGTACCTGGAATTTTAAAAAAACATCCTATGAATGAATGAACTCTATTCTATTAATAGTATAGTTGGAAACTTTCTTAAAAATGGATGTTTGTTACACTTTCACGAAAAAAAAATTAAATGGCTTCAAATAAAATTTTATAGTTTTATAGTTTGTACATCGGAATAGTTTAAAGGCTACAATTTATGTAAAGATTTTGTATAGGTAAGCTATACTATAACAATAAAAAAATATTCAAAAAACAAGAACCCCGACTGCATAAAAGTAAAAAGAAAATTCACAAGCCCAATAGTTTATTAGGATTAGCAGTCGGGACCTCTTTAATTTTATTATGCGGGTTTCCTGATAAAGATTTTATTGATTGAAGAATTACTTATAAGTCCCGATTGTTAATCCTAATAAACTATTAGTTTATAATTTATTACTTAATTTTAATTATCTTTTTAGTTTTATGCAGCCCGAGTCCTTGTTTTTTAAAATATTTTTTAAATTTTTAACTTTTTTGTTAGGATTAATTATGGTAATGATAATCATGATTCCTTTTTGAAATTCTCGTATTGAGCTCTTGAATTTGATACCCATATGATGGTATTCCAAACCAAACAGATTTAATTTTCTAAGTCCCACAGTCGCCATGAGGATGTTTTTAACGTCACTTATCTAAGGACACTTGGGCTGCTAAAACGAATCTATCAATACCTCAATTATATATTTGTCGCTAGTCTCGCATACAGGATGGTAGGCAAAGGGAAGTCAGATTATCATCAATCAATCAAAAAACATGAAAGAAAAAATATTTATCCATTTCAAATTCGTGTTTTCTTATGGCAATAATGTAAATAGTCAATAATTTTATTTTAAACTTATAACATAAATTGCATTTAGAAGCCATGAAACACAAGTGTTTTATGCCATGAAGTTATAAAACATTATATTTATCAATCAATCAATTAATTTTATTATGTTTACCTCGATATGTACCGGCTAAGCCCAAAAGCAATCCAATACTAATCATTTTGTGGCATTTAACTAAATACTCATATATGTTCATATATGGCATATCTTTTAAATGTCCATTTAAACCTAGAGCGAGTAAGAACCCAGCGTGCTCAGGTGACATGTCTTGCGTACCCTAAAATTAAGAAAAAACTTAATTTATATATAAAAATAAGTCAATAAATAATGCGAAGTCTTAGCAGAATTACTTTGTATTTTTAATATTTGCTAAAATAATTTTAGAGAGTAAGAGAGGTAGGGAGAGATCCCGGTTGACCTGCGATAACACAATATTAAAGATACTGAAAGAACGCCACGAAATAGCATGAGGACCCGCCGAATACAGTGGACGAGGCAAAAGAGGTATGCAGAGACCGTAGCGTCGGCGCTCCGTTATCTGCATACATAAGGAGCCCACAAAAAATCTAGTTCAATCTTAAAACAGTACAAAACTCTATAATGAATTACTTAAAATCAGCTTGACGCTATTTCCAGCACACAGCAGGGTAGAAGGAACCTGAGAACCTAGCGTTATGACATTCTTTACACCGTATTGAGGCATTGTTTGATGAGTGGCGGAGCTCAGCTCCGGTTTTTTGCGTTTTGCTTTGTTACCGGAACGCGCTTTGCCTCGTTACCAGAGCGAGGAAATGAAAATATTAAATGTTTCATTTAAGCAACCGAAACCCAGTGTTGAGACACTCTGTTGCCCATTTGCCGCAAAATTACTTAAAATTTAAAAATTACATAGCAAAATTAAAAATAAATTGACACTCACCCTGGGCTTATTATAAATAATCCAACTCGAATGTATGGTAGACCCAGAAATGGGTACCAACGCTAATCCAGCGGCTACCCCATTATGGAAAGTGGGCCATAATAAGCAATGGGGAGGAGTTTCCCCATTGGTCCCGCCCCCATTCGCCCCTCCCAGTGTCACCGTGTTTGAACGTGGGGGAGGGCCACGACCAGATACACATAATTTGGGAGGAGCTAAGGGTTCTGTGGGGGAGCAGGGAAGACTTCGAAGACTGACCATTCCCCTGTAATTAATCAAATCAGTTTCAGGCTTTCCGAATTTTTGGAGGTATTGCATGCTTCTGAGATCGGACCAGTCGTGTTTACAGACACATGCTGTGCTTTGCACCACGACTGGCCTCAATTCTCCAGTAATTGAGTGTCAATTTTGATGAATAGCCAAGTTATATTACTCCTCCCAGGACCATAGTAAGCAAGTCAGCCAAGTCACTCATTTTAGTGAGAGAGACCACTAAGACCAGATACAATGAGAAAGGGAAGACAATGAAGAATAATGTATCTGTAACTGTGTCAAGTATGTCAATTAATATTTTTCACTGGGGTTTATAGTTATCTATGTAAAAGTTTTTTCCCATTGGCTATGCGCAGATACATAATTTAGGGGGAGAGCAAGAAATACTACGGAATTAAATATCAAGTTTGTTAAATTTATTTTGATCAATAAAAAAATTTCTCTGAGGAAATTGGACTTTACAAAAATTTGAGTATTGCTCTTTTGTTTTCAGTAGAGAATATACCTTTAGTACAATGGTTAAAAACACAAAACGTTTAAAAAAGTACTAAAATATAAAAAAATGTATTTCTGCATTGATCAACAGTGAGATTCTACTATATTTATCCCACTTTTCATTATACATACAACAATTATTTTATTAAGAGGCGGAATTCACCATCGTATCTTATATAGCCAAATCAAATAACATGGCTAAATTAGCAAAAATATAAGACTAAAAAAATATAGATATTCAATAAAAAACTTATAATTCCTATCAAATATAAAAAAATCATACCTAGCCACAGGCAAAGCCATGGTCCTAGTACTTATAGCGTATAAATATTTCTCCTGTTCCTCTATGAAGTCGTGGTCAGACACTTCGGGGCGTTGAGTTAAATTGATTGTTACTGGGATTGATGATTGAAGAAGGTTGAACACTTCTGTCATTCTGTGGGTGAAAAACATATATATTTTTTTAATTATAAGTTTTGTAATGTTCTTGTCTGTAATAGTTAAAGTTGTTTTGAAATTAAATTCCGTCGTTACTTGTAAATATAAATTAGGTATAAAATAAGTTTAAATATTTCATACTTAAAAATTTATACATTTTTGGAAATATGAAACTTTAAATTATTTTTGTGACCCAAAATTAATACATTTTTCTTAGAATATTATGTGCAATTAATTCAATATCAAAAAGAAAAAGAAGTGTAAAAATGAATTTATAGCAGGATATAGACAAAGGTAACCTAATGATAAATCATTCCATTAGAAGGAAAGACTAGAAACAACTCACCTATGATCCCTAGGATACAATAAACTCAATAATTTTGTATGTAAATGTTCCATTCCAGTGCTAGAGTCGTCTTCGTTCTTGTGATTTGTCTCCACTGTGGGGTACGGTATTTGTGTGTATGCCGTCTCTTTTTCCAGCACTTCTAATGCTAATGCTAGAAAGAGATAGATATAGTTTAATATATTTATAGTATAGTTGCATTGAGTTTTACATATGTAGGATTTTTTATATTTCTCGAGTTATAATTACATAATTACTTGTGTTTGTTGAAACATATTTTGATCTTCCGCCACTTGACACGCAGTGCCTACAGAATTCGACGGAAAGTGGGAAACGGAGTACCTTAACATTAGGTTTCCTCTGTCTACCCTGCTGTGTGTAGGATACAGCATAAAGCTGATGAAAGAAAAACACTACTTTCTCCAATTTCCATTTATTAAAAGAAATTACCCTTTAAAAGGTGGCGTTTCACACGGCACAATAAATATACAAAGACAAGCAACTCACATTCCATATACTCATCCGTGGACCTGATGGTATCCGCGATCTCGGTCTGCAGCGCCAGGTCTTCTCTCATGACTAGGTGGTAGGCGTTGGGGCTCCAGTCGGTAGGAGGGTCGCCCTTGCACTCGCCGAAGATGGTAATGAGGGCGAGGGCAAGAGCGGGGGGCAGGTTGTCTATGTCGCGGGGGGTTATGCCTGAAATTAAAGAATAAGTATAAAAATATGAACAAGATATTAAAATATAGCAATATTTATTTTTGATTTTAGTCATCTTGTAGAGAGTTATATAGAGCAACCATTTTGCTAAGTGTTCTTGTTAAGTTTTAGGTCAAGACCGTGCGAAGGTGAGAGGAGTCGGGGACCCGCGACAAGAGATAAGCGCTTGCGCATCCCATTACTCGCCTATTACGAATCGTAATAAAACCTTGTACTTATCCCAAATTATAGAAAATATATTCTTCAATACTAGTCTTTAACAGTTCCTTAAATACTTTGTCATTGTATAATGTTCTTATTCTAAATTTTACGCTTTATACGCTTATGGCAAAAGATAGGTAAGGCAGGTCAAGGCATTTTCGCTTTGCAATCTAATTCGAGACATACAAGTTAAATGATGCTATCATCACTGTGCTTTGTGTTCTTACCGGAGCAAGGCAATGAAACTAATTTGTTCCCCTGAGAATCAAATCCACAGTCGCTACAAGTACAGTTGGAATCTCTGCCACAGCTCCACGACGGCCTTAATTGTACATAAAAATTGATAGGGCATGAATAGTACGCTATCCAACAGACATTAACCTTCGAATATTGTTATATTTAAAATTTATAAAAACAGTTCCATGCTTGTGTAACTAAACGCCGCGTAACAAAGTAACTACTGTTCAAATGTAAACACCTCTCTCGCAGGCCAGCAAAACAGCCCCATGGGGCCGCGAGCGCGCCCGGCGCGGCGTACTGCTGGCGGCGGCGCATTCACGACCCAGCGTGTGCACGCCGGGCGACACTCCGCAACCAACTGATGATATTATCTGTGAGAGAACAAAAGTTTATTTACAATGTTTTCTTTTTTTTACAAGAAATTTTTCTTCTCGTTCTTTTCTAAAAGAAACGTGTTCTACGATGTTCAAACTTTTATACGTTTTCTAAAAAAGTATTTGTCCAAATAAGTAGTAACATGTGTCCAAATAAGTAGTATCAATTATCTGTTTTTCTTACATTTGCTTGTCGATTCAATTTTGTTTAATTTCATAAATATTGTAACCAGATAGTTAAAATATACATAATTAAATATAAACTCATTAAAATATGTAATCCACAATTATACACAGGAAAAATTAGTAAATCAGCTATAAAAATTTAAAAAAATACCTTACAAAAAATGACCTGCACTAACCTCAATCAAATCTCGCGACATATTATTGACATCCAACATATGAGGATAATATCCAACATCAACATCTTTCAACATAGAATTGATATAACTAAGTATATTAGGAGGCTCTGTAGTAAAATAGTTAGGCTGAGTAAGTTTCTTCAAAATGGACTCAGACATTTGAGTATCACTATCATCATACTCGAAATTGTAATCTAAAGGAAAATCTAACCAATAATGGTTGACATATTTATCTACACATAAGTCCCTTGCAATTTGGTGTAGAAATGCTGATAGTGGTTTCAAATCGCTTCCTAATAAAGTATTCAATTTAATATCCTCATATGCTAAATGGAAAGCAAAGAAAACATTCACTGTAAATGGAAATAGAAGCGCGTTTGTATTGAATTGAGAACATTTCTCTTCTTTCTCCTTCTTTATACTTCTAGAATGCCTTGTTTCAGCTGTAATTTGATGTAAATTAAGCATATTTGCTAAGGAATATCCTATAGTTTTATGCATTTTTGAGTTTAGCATGTATTCCCAGTCATCTTGGGTTCCATCACTTGAAGTTCTTTGCTTCTTAGTGACGACTTCGACATGTTCTTCCTCGTTCTGTCTGCTCTCTGATAGCTTATCAATGTCGTAACCAATAAGAGATAACAGGAGATTTGAAAACATCGTCCATTCTTGTTCTGGGGTTAAGTCTTGAGTGCCTGGAGCGTTGCGGACACCATACCATTTTATTATGACCTGGAATTTTAAGAAAGTTTTAATAAAATATAATGCATATGTCCTTTAACTCGCGTTACAGTTACATTTACTCCATTGCCATAACAAAAAAATATAGTAGTAGATAGAAATATTTCAAAATAGTGTAGAGTACTATAATGTAAAAAAGAAAGCTTATTAAATAAATTAGAGACCGATCGTGGCGCAGGGGCACAAGCGTGTGACTGTCAACGTGACAAGTTGTGGTTTCGATTCCCATTCGAGGAAATGAAATATTTAACACTTTCATTTCTTCGCTCGTCGAGGCAAAGCGAGGCGTCGAGTTTCGCAATGCATCCAGAATTCGACGGGAAGTGGAGAGCGGCGTGTCTTAACACTACACTTCCTTTGCCTACCTCGCTACACGCGGAATACAGCATGCGTAAAAAAAATAGGTGATTAAAAACAAAACAATGAAATAAACAGGATTGTAGTTGTAATGTAAAGGGGGTCTTATTATCTTATTTGCTTAATTCAATTTGTTTATGAAAAATAAGTATTATTCTACGACACCTTCAAAAAATTCAAAAGCATAAAAAAAAAAAAAAATGTATAACTATAAATAACATAACATAGCCTAACACAACTGACCTGCATACTAATATCTTTGGGCAAAGCGTGAGCGAGGCCACTACAGCACCGCACCACCAGCGGTGAGCATGCCCTCTCAGGCAGCGCTATACGGAACAGGCCCGTCTCCACCCGCACGCTGACACGCGCGCCCGCCGCGTCCCTCAGTCCTCGTACCCCCGTACCCCCCACACACGGTACACGGACACCTGCTGTGTCTAAGAATAATTACTATTATTAGTACCCCAATGACTAGAATTAGTATATAATTATATCCATAGTTCAACCGAATTAAATAAGGCTCCATATTGATTTCTTATCTAAGAATGCTTAAAAAATTACACAAAGTTTTAGAAAATTCTCTTAATAAGTTATAAATAAAACTAACCTAAAATCTCCTTAGGCTCCAACCTTGATAAAGACGAATGTGGTACAGGAGATAATAAATGTAAGGCGGAATCGTCAAAGGAATTCGATTCACAGCGTGTTGGCAATAAACTACTACGTCTTGGAAAAGGCGACTGAAAGGTCCTTTTAGTATACGGCGAATCTATCAAACGGGCTAGGATACCGCCTACGTGGACCTAGCAACAGTAAAAAGATAGAAAAAGTTAATAATATTTGAGTATATTAGGAAAATCGTCATTAGTAATCTGAGAACAACCAAGGTTTACAAAAGGTGCGGGTTCAACTACGTTAAAATCGCTACGTTACAATTTTAAAATATTTTCTAATTATACTTTTATACTATAAATACGGCATAACGATTTAGAATTGTTAAAACGTTATTAAAGCTTAATTTTTTATGTAATTACTAAAAAAAATTTAGTGAAAAATCATTTCATCATAATTTTTTTTGCAAGTATCAAATTAACAGTATTTTCCTAAATCTTATATGAAATAATTATTTATTCAATATACCTAACAATTTTTAAAAAATGCTTGAAAATAATTGATATAAATTTAATAAAGTAAAATAGAATTATAACAATAATAGAGAATATCTAGAAAAATATTTACAAAAAAAAAGCATTATAAAATACCTTTCCCACAAAATTATTTCCAGATTGCAATATAATATTCCCGGCTTCGTCGATCAAGGCGATCATTTTCAAATGATCCAAGACTACCGCGTCTTTGGCAGGCACCGACGAAATCGAACCCACTATAATATTAGTTTTGGACATTTGCCCATGATAGTGTGACTTCTGTAGCCTCACTATTTGAAGTCTTGTTGTTCCAGCCACTTTGACCATAAAACACAAATAATCATGTCCAACTAAGTCCTGATGAAGAAATGCTTTCAAATCGTTTGGACTTTCAACCTGGTCACGTCTTATAACTTGGCTGTCGGTCCAAATGTGGTCCAAACAGATGTCCGGGTAAAGTGGCAAAGATGGTGGACTTTGGTTTATTGTATTAGACATCATTGATGTAGAACTAGCTTGCCCTATAGACACGTGAGGAGATAGTCCTTGCTGTTGAAAAACGTTCGCCATTGGACTATTTTGCCTGGACCGCGACGGCGTAGTCATTTTCTTGGATTGAAACGGACTACCGGTCCAACTTGTGGCATTACGGATGCTATGAATTGGACTACCAACGAAATCGCAAGATTGGCTAAACCCTGAGGAATTAACATTTGGACACATAGCTAAACACTCATCACGAACTGCTTTTCGGATTTTCCATAGCGAATGAGTCTGTAACTTCCAATCATATAGCAATATTATACTGGGTTCTGTACTAACAAATATAATTTGTAAGTCACCATCGTTATAGTACTGAAGTCCTTGAGCTGACGACTTCATTAGTATAGGAGTAACTTCATCTAAGGGGTGTCTTAGTGAAAAGCAAGTTGGCAGAGGAAATTCTTGATCATAACCAGAAATCGACTCAGCTCTTAACTTAGCACTCATATTGAATGGGAATGTACGGGACTTATTGAATGAACTATTGTGAGATTCATTCAATTTCACGAAAGACATATGCAGCATCGAATTATGTAAGACAGGCGTAGCATCTTTTTCTAATAAAACACCATATTTCATAGACCATACTTTTTTCACTTGGAATGGTATACTTGTTATATATTCCCGTCCGTCTATCGCATACACTCTCATACATTTACTATCAATTAAAAGTATTGAAGGCATAATTTTATTTTCTATATGTTCTGTAGTGTCTTCGATTTTAATGTTTTTCTTGACGTCTCCTATTTGTGAGTTTAAAGCGTCAATTAGCATCGTGTTATTTATGTCAGTATGGAAGTCCGCAAAGACAGCATGTTTTATGGGGTTCTCTATGGTGAAACAGGCAATAGTTTCTCTTTGCTCTGGTCCAGACAGTTTTGTGGCTGGTGTAGAAATTAAACCTTTAAGAGAAACAATATAAAACACAGTTACAATATAAAACAGCACAATGGCCTCAATACTATTTTAAATAAAGAGAGCAGAAGGTATAATATTAATTTAAAAAGTTCCATTAAGTTGATTATGTGACAAATAATAAGTTCCATAGAATTAGCTGAGCACTAAAATGAATACTTTATTAAAATACCTCTCATGGTCCACCTTGAGAGGTAGTTTAATAAAATATTCATTTTCGTGCTCAGTTAGTTTAAGAGTTAGTAATCAGTTTTACTTTAGAAAGGCAAAATAATTTAAATAGAAAATAAAATAAATATCAGTTTCACGTTGTATCCCGCACACAGCAGGATAGGCAGAGGGATCCTAGTGTTAAGACCCTCACTTTTCGCCGAATTCTGGAGGCATTGCTTGTTGAGTGGGGGACGCCGCGCTTTGCCTCGACACTGGAGCGAAGGAATGAAAATATAAATTTAAATAAATATTTTATTTCCTAGAGTGGGGATCGAGCCCACAACTAGTCACATTTACAGTCACACTTAATGCCCCTGTGCTACAAATAGCCTTAAATGAGTAAATAGAAATAGAACATACTAAAATCCTTACCCTTAGACCAAACAGCAGTACAACCCTTCACATACAATTCCTCCTCATAATAACAATCAGTTTTAGGATTCAATGGCCGTCGTCTTGGATATTTGCTATTAGCACAACTTAAATTAAACTTTTTGGACATATTAGTAGAGCTGTTAACACTGCTCCCTCTTGAATTACAGGCTGAAGCGAGATCGTCTTTCTTTAATCCAGACAAAAGTTCAGATTTTATTGATATGTTAAAGTCATTTTTTAAACGACTTGATGGTCTGAAAGAGTCCATGTATTCATATTTTTGTTCTTTCTGAGATTCTTGTAGGTTTGCTTTGGCATCTGTAATGTATATTAATTTATTATATTTATTTTTAGTTTTAAATAATATGAATATTTTGAGCATGTTTCAGTATTAATCACACACTAAGGAAATAAAAATATTTTTATATCCTTAAAAAAAATTAAAGCAAAAGTAATAGAAGTAGAAATAAAACTCTTACCATCAGCTCTGTAATAAACTTCTCTAATGCACCACCATTCCTGCTCTTCCTCCTTGGCTTCCAACAAGCTTTCATCCTTTATGGCAAAGTTAGTTAGTTTGTATAGCAATGAATGTTCTGAGGTGGAGACATTATGGCTCTTGCTGTATATTTGTGACGGATGCCTCGCTAAGACTGTCCTACCATGAGGTACAAACTCCTGGAAATTACATGAAAAGAGATAATCAGCTTCATGGTTTTTAACACATAGCGGGTAGGCAGAGGGAACCTAGTATTAAGATGTTTCATTCTTCACTTTCTGACTAATTTTAGTTATATTGTATGTTGAGATAAAGCAAAGCATTGAATTTTACCACTCAACATACTTTTTTAGAATTTATATGGTAAAGTTATTTAAAAAGTATGTTGAGTGGTAAAGTTTAATGCTAAGCATTGTCTTTTTACTAGAGCAAAGAAATTCAAATATTTCCTCTGACTGGGAGTTAAATCCATAACTATCACGTTAACAGTCATATGCTGTGCCATTGCACCAGGAAGTTCAACTAACTTTTTGGATAATGCTCACAAATGTTTTATTTAAATAAATACATAGGTTATGTTTTATACTAGATATATGGCATTACATTAGTAGTTTATTGATTATGATTCGAAGTTTATGTGTTAATAAAAATAGAAAACTATGATTTAAAAATTATTTGTTTTTTTTAAGTCTAAATAAAAGGTTTATATTTGTAATTTTCTTATTATTGAAGAATACCGGTCACCATGTACATTCCTTTTTTATAAATTAATAAAAACATATTAGCGAGTAATTCTTAAAGTTCTTGTAAAAATAATAACAAATCTCAAAATTGACATACCAGAGGTTCCGAAGCCGCAATCATTGTATTTTCATCCAGATTTGAAATGATATGATATCTCAACACTCTCACTTCCACTCAATCATAAATAGAAAACTTAGCATTAATAATTATTTGTTTAATTACACTTATGGTAGTGTATTCGCAGTATTATTGGAAAAAATAGCGATTAGCGCTTGCTGAAAATACTATAAGCGTAAACGACATTTACTGTCATTTACGATTTGCGAACTGTCATGTAACATGTAAATGTGTTCTGTGGCCATGTGTCAGTTTGACTTGTAATTTTTTTTCTTTAGGTATGTAATTACATTAGATACTAAAGAACAAAACAGTAAATATTGAACAAAAAACATTGAAATTCAAGTTCGAAATATTCTTAATTTAAATAGACTTTTACAAGCACTTTTGAATCGTCCAATGAACATAAGGCTGCCACCGGTGCGGAAGGCAGTTCTGCTGAGAACAGCCGGCAAGAAATTCAACAGTTGCTCTTTTCAATATTCAGGGTACAATTTTATTGCTTAATCCAATAATACGGTTGTAGCTATTCTGCAAGAAATTCAAACGATCTTAATTACAAACATTGTTATCCTTAAAATATTTTTGGACAGCATAGTAAACTTTCTTAATCAATTTGTTTTGTTTTTACAGTTATTTTAAATTGCTGCGGCGGCAGATTTTTAACTCATTGCGAAATACTATTATATCTTTTCACATCTATATTATCTGATTTCAGTTAAATACTTCGCGTTCAACTCATCTTTCTTCATCATTTGTACTCGGTAATAAATCATCAAACCTTTTGATGTAACATTTAGATTTTTTTACATACGTTACGTAACGTTAACGTAATAACGTTTAGATTTTTCTTACATAGGTACATAGGTTTCATTACGGGGCATTCGGTGTAATTCTGGTCTGGATAAGCTCGTCTAACCTATTGGACGTAGAGACGACAGTCGCCGAGTACAATGAAATAGTTTACGCCGAGTACAATACTTCAGTTAGAAGTAAGAAATATGATTTTTTAATTAAATAAAAAAATGTTAATGAATAAGAGGCCGTTGTGGCGTAGTGGTGGCCAATCTGCTGAAAATATAAAATATATTATTACATCGTGGAGTCCCTTAAAACAAAGGTGTATCAGAAAGTAGCAAAGATTTTTTTCAGCTTCACACTGTATCCCGCATGTTGCAGTGTAGGCAGAGGGAGCCTAGTGGATACGTCGCTTTCCACTTTCTGCTAAATTCTGGAGGCATTGTTCGCCACACAACCAGTGTGGCGAGGCTCAACGCCGCGACATCAGAACGAATAAATGAAAATAATAAATGTTTCATTTTCTTGAGTGGGCATTGACCTTACAACCTGTCGTCCTTACAGTCATACGTTTGTGTAAGACTGGCGTGAAATAAATTGAACTTACTTTTATTAAAAACAAGATTGTGTTCTAAGGCTAAAAATTCAAAGATTCATTCCAAAATTCAAAGATTCAATAAAATAATAATTATGTAGGTACAATAATTCGGCTGAAGTTTATTGGAAACAATCGGTGTCTTGAGAGTAAAACGGGGTTGTGTTGGACATCTATCCCGCAATGCAGGTATCGCTCTTAGTATTTTAACTGTGGGACACCCAAATAAAGGGTTCCAGGAAAAGATAACTCCAAATTTTAAAGAATTTAGAATTAATTAATTACAGAATTTAAAAAAAATGATTTTAATAAGGGAAAAAAGCTAATAATAATTAAATATAAAGGATTGAACTAGCTATATTAATAGAAATTATTTATTTACAATTAATATTTTTGATTATAACTAAGAAGCTTTATCAAAAAATGGGGCATCCATCCCGTTTTTATTTTATGTACAAGAACGTATTTCTGTGTAGTAAAAAATAATGGCTAAGCCACGGGTTGTTATTTAAAATATTCTTTCAAAAAGGATTTCAATAAAACTCCCTAGTCATATTATTCATATAAAGTGGAGCTATAAAAAAGCGAAGGTAAAAAATGATACAAAAAGTTAAAAAATGATGCAAAAAGTATCATTTTTTACTATGATACTGATGATGATACTTTTTGTATCATTTTTTACCTTCGCTTTAAAGTATTGCAATTTTGTATATTTTATTTAATTTCAGAGAAAATCCAAATTTTAATATTTAAGCATTAAGCTAAGCTCTGTGCTATCCAGTCGCGGTAGGAACTGATTCGTACGAACACATCAGGGGCACCAACCGCGCAGGGTATTCCCCAAGATACAATGCCAATCTGTTCGTTTCTGTCAGCACGCATCAAAGGACTGCCAGAGTCACCCTGAAATAATATGTTTTATAAATTAAAAGGATTGAGTACGTCGTGGCGTAGCATCTGACTGCGAACTTGAGAGGAGGAGGAGACGGTGTGTTGTTGAATCAACAGATCGTCTCCTCGGTCATCCTCACAAGACAAATTGTGGCGTTGAGGTTCGGCACTTAGACGAGCAGTCCAAAAGATAAAGTCTAAGATTTATAAGAACAATTACACTATTCCTATCACAGTGTACTTACGGTACAAGTTCCTTGTCCAGCAGCGTGATAGGTACAGACTTCAATGTGTGATTCGACAACAAGACCATCAATTAGTTCTAATTCGGCGGCTTTTACAGCGACATCCCTTTTACAAACTTCACCATTTATTACTTGAGAATTTAGAGTAAACAGTATATTGGACGTCGATCCACCGGTCTAAAAACGTAAATTAAAAGATATATTATTTTATTACTAATTAGCTAAAGTGGAAATTTCTAAAATTTTATTTTCATCTTTCCCCTACATTCATCATTGTTTTTATTACATAGCTACCAAATAGCTACTGTCACAGAACTGATGTCCTGCGGTGAGGGGCACAGGGGGGCGTGCGATTGTAAACACGATAATTTGTGGGTTGAATTCCTATTCGGGAAATGAAATTTCTCCTTATGGTATGGCGTTGAGTTCCACCACTAAACACGAAATATCTCCAGAATTCGGCGGAGAATGAAAAACGAAAGTATTTTAAATCACTACTGTCTCGGACACTAGGTTCCCAGGTTTATATGCGGAATACAGTGTGAAGCATGACTCGCCACCCAGACTGAAGTTATGTAACCAAATCGAAGGAACAAAAATATATCTAAATACATTATATTTCCAAAGAGAAAGAAGAAAATTAATATTATTATTAAAACCATAACTACTTACAGAAGTCCTTCCCCATCCGCTGACGGTCGTGGCGACTCCAGCATCGACCCAATCGAAGTTTAAGGCAACTAAACCGACGCTGCTACTCAAACCGATGACATGACGGGAGACAAGGAAACCAATATCATTCTTCAGGACAGGCAAAGGCTGATAGTTTGGATGGGAAATATTACGAGAGAAATAAATACCGTTATCTACTGAGAACCAATTGGCGCTGCCAGCGTAACCAACAAGAGACCTGTTGAAAATACAAGATTAATAATATAGTATTTGAAAATATGTGCGACTATAGATCCTATGGCTACCACTCGGAATTTAAAGTTAGTTTAAAGTAAGTAATGTATTTGGTTTTTCGGAATCGCCTAGTCAATAATATGCGGTGGAGCTAGGTACAAAAATTGAAAGCCAATGGTCCCTCTAAACTTTTAAATATGATAATTATTGATTCTGGGACTCTAGAAGTCCGTCCGTCCGGAAATCTCAGTCACCAGTTGTGTTGACTGTATATCTATATATATAAAATCGAAAGGTCACTCATCACGAAATCTCAGAAACTACAAGTGCTAGGAATCTCAAATTTTGCATACGAGTTATTCATAGGACGTAGGTGCTCGCTAAGACGGGAATTTGCAATATTCGACTTCTAAGGGGTTGTTTTTGGGGTCGAAAGTTTGTATGAAACTTCGATACTACAAATGCTAAGAGTCTCAAATTTTGCATAGACGTCACTAGGACGTAGTCATGGAGACAGAAATTAATAATAACATAGTTCACGCGGGTGTAACCGCGAGCGGGCCGCTAGTATACAATAATATTCGTAATTCGCCCTAAATATCAAAAAAACGAATAAGAAAAAAAAAACATCGAAATATCTAAAAAACCTGAATATAAACTTGATTGTTTATTTTATGTAGCTACTAATAATAAATGTCATACTTACGGGCTCAAAGTCTGCGTAGAAAAAGCATTTTGTATACAATGGGCGGCGGTCAGCAAATGAGTGGGGGTAACCAGAGATGCACCACAAAGTAAGCTTCTCACCCTCATGCCTAAAGTGAGGGCAACCATATAAGGAGTGGTCTCTCCAACTGAACCTCCGATTATTCGCGACGATGCACCTGAGTGGTCGAAGTATATGGACAGGTCATCCTTAGACGCCGGGAGAGCTGGAATTATATGTGGATTAGCGTTGTTTATTGATTATTTTTGTTACCTATGTAAATTCAACAATATTTTTTTAGTTTCACTATATACATGTATACATGTATATAGTGCATATGCATATATATATGATATACAAAGTGAAATATGCAGTGCATGCATATTTCACTTTGTACTGATGGTAATGATGCTACCAATTTACTTGTTAATTCTATCACCAAGGTAATTTCTAATCACACTAGGACGCTAGTCGTCTCCAACAGGAAAAGAATACTAAAGCCATGGATCACCCCAGGCCTCTTGCGCTGCATGCGAAATCGAGACAGACTTTATATTAAATTGAAAAAAGCTCCAGAAAACTTAATCATTAAAACTACTTATCAAAGATATAAAAAATTCTGTAATTGTCTATTGAAAAAAATTAAAAGGGAATATGAACGTAACGAATTTAATCGTCTCAAAAAAAATCCGAAAGCTACGTGGGAATTAATTAAAAAGTTAGGTAATATTAATAGATTAAATTCTTGTCATGACTTAATCTTGTCCTCAACTGACCCCCTCTCCGCCGCTAACTCAATAAATAAATATTTCTCCAATGTTGGAAGAAACCTTGCATCAAAATTTACCTCCTTGCATACATCTTATCAAACAGTACCTAAACCGAATAACATACCTTTGACCTCAACCCTATCTTCAATGGTCCTCCTCTGCACCGACAAGTCCGAGATCGATCGTATTATTCTTAGTCTCAGAAATACGTCCGCTTGCGGGTGGGACGGCATTCCTACTGCAATAATTAAAGGTGCTAGAAATGTACTAGTCCCAATAATTGTACACGTCTTCAATCTTTGCCTAGCTTCTGGCGTATTTCCTGATGTATTTAAAATTGGCCTTGTGCATCCTGTACATAAGGGTGGTGACAGAGACTGTGTAAGTAACTATAGGCCGATTTCGGTCCTTACTTCTCTGTCGAAAATCTTTGAAAAATTGTTGAATTCGAGGCTGTTACGTTACCTCAATCAAAATAAGTTTTTTGCTGAGAATCAATTTGGTTTCCGGAGTGGTAGATCAACTGAGGATGCGGTTTTGGAGCTAACTAATTCTATAGTTCAACGATTTAGCTCTAACTCTAAACCTCTTGCCATCTTTTTAGATCTCTCCAAAGCGTTTGACTCAGTCTCTGTCCCGACCCTTTTACAGAAATTAGAGCGCATAGGAATCAGAGGTATTGTGCATGACATGTTTAAAAGTTATTTGGTAGATCGTTACCAATGTGTTAAGATTGGCGATGTCATCAGTGACCTAGAACTGCTAGAATTTGGCGTACCACAAGGTAGTGTACTCGGGCCTACCCTCTTCCTAATTTACCTGAATGACCTTTGTAAAATGAAGCTGACGAATTGCAAAATTATAACTTACGCTGATGACATTGCCCTTCTTATACACGGTGAAACCTGGTCTGAAGACTCAGCATCATGCAGAGATAGCCCTAACTGCTGTTATGGACTGGTTGTCCCAAAATCTCCTAACCTTGAATGTTTCGAAAACTAACTTTATTACATTTGCCCCTAACCCCACATCTCTTCCCACGAACCTCTCCTTGTCAGCACACGCGACTTCTTGCAACCTAAGCACGTGTTCATGTACCCAGATTGCCTATGTGTCGAAAATCAAATACCTTGGTGTTTGGATTGACAACCACCTGTCATGGTCTGAACATATAAAACTTACGACGTCCAGAGTTAGAAAGCTTATGTTCCTCTTTAAAAATCTAAGATCGACCCTTGACTTGCCAACATTGAAAATTATTTATTACGCCCTGGCCCAATCGGTATTATCTTATTGTATAACCGTCTGGGGATGTACTGGAAAAATAGGCTACTCTCTCTGGAAAGGGCTCAAAGAGGAGTACTTAAGGTACTGTCTTATCGACCGATCCGCTATCCTACCTTCGATTTATATTATGAATTACAATTACTAACAGTTAGAAAAATTTATTTATTAAATGTTATCTTAAGAAAGCACTCGGAATCACCATATATAATCAATCTCAATAAACGTAGGAAAGACAGAATATTTACCATTGAATATTGTAGGGTGGAGATAGCCAGAAGACACTACCGTTACTCTGCATGTTCTCTGTACAATAAAGTCAATAAATTACTGAACATTTATCCATTACACCCAAAGAAGTGTAAACTAATAGTTACGCAGTGGCTAATGGGCTTAACCTACGAGGAGACTGAAAACTTCATCAGACGGGAGCTGTAAGCTGTGAGCTGAAATTTCTTGCAGCTGTGACATCCAAACTCACGATCTTGCACATTCTCACACCACATTCGCATATACTCATACATACATGCACACTCATGCACACACGCACATATACACACACATGCGCACACGCACACATACACACACGCATCCACAAACACCCATACAAACACACGCACAAACACAATCAACTACCTTTATTTGTACTGTTTATTTTATTAACCTTGCATGCACTTTAAATAAGATAGTATGGAACTATGTTAGTACTTTGTCCTTCTGAGGTGGGCGATAATGGCTGTAACACAGTTCTCACTAATGCAGTCATTATCAATCTTCTTAAATATTGTACTTGTGTTATTTTTAGTTCCAAATAAAGAATTATTATTATTATTATTATGTATCTTTTATTAAGGTTATTCCTAGCTTAAGTTCTATTGTTTAGATTTTTTTCGGTTTTGCCAGTACGTCTCCAACTACTTGAAAATTACCTGTATGTGCCCAAAAACAGAGAATGAGCTATACAATCTTTTAATAACCAAGAAAAATTGAGTGTAAGTATGTAGATGATCTTAATATTATGCAAACTTAATTGACTATCTTCGTGGCTCACTGTTTACTCAGTCAGTGTTTACTCAGTCAGTGTTTTCTCTGGTAACAAGACAAAGCGCAGCCTAGAATTCCGCCACTTTACACGCAATGCCTCGAAAATTCGGTGAAAAGTACAGAACAGAGTATTTTTTCACTGAGTTCTCTTTGCCTATCCTACTATATGCAGGGCAAACTAAAAAATAAATAATTATATAGGTATCTGATATCTGTATAAGCATAATTAAAAAAAAATACTTCTTATCTTACCATAGGAGCCAATGAAAAGCGTTACTACCAAAAATCCAACTTTGAGCGCCATTTTAAGACCGTCTGCAATATGCTTAACCTTTTCCTCTATTTATATGAGAATATTAGATATAGATGTAATTAATCAAGATAAGGGTTATCGTATTCTTCCATTAGTTCCTTATTTTCAATCAATGAACATTTAAAATAATCAGGAATATTTTTAATTACTAAAATTGAGTAATAGTTGAGAGGGATATATGCTTTGCCTCTGCCAGAGCGAGGAAATCAAATGATTAAATATTTCATTTCATCGAATGGGAATCGAACCTACAACTTGCCACGTTTATAATCGCTCACGTGTGCCCCTGCGCCACGACTGGCCTCAATTTAATAAATATTTAATATAGATAAGTAGGTGTATTAAAAATATTAACAATAATTAATTATTAAAAAAAAATGCATCTCCTGAAGAAGTTTGCTCAAAAACTAAAATGTTACCTAACTAAAGTATTTAGCTATATTCCGTATGTGCAGCATAGATCAAGAGAATTTAATGTGTGTGAAAAACACCCTTTTCTTCACAAATTGTATCAATTTTCGAGAAATGCAAGTTGCTACCGGAGCAAATAAATGAAAATTAATTTCCCAAGTGAGAATCGAATCCACAACCATCACGTTTACAATCAGATGTGCCGTTGCTCCATATTATCCTTTAACAAGAGAAATGATCCTACTAATACCAACATAGATGTTTTTATGTTTTCACAAACGTCAATTGTTTTTGTGAGCGTAGCAGTGTAAACATTACGATTTCGATATTATTAGCTAAATTGAAATATTTAATATTTTCATTTCTTCGCTCTGGTAACCGGGCAAAGCGCGGCGTTAAGTTCCCCTACTCACCACGCAAAGCTGAGAACTGAAGTGTCTGAATGAGAAACGGGGTGTCTCAACACTAGGTTCTCAGGTTCCCTCTGCCTGTCCTGCGGCGAGATACAGCGGGGTGAAGATAACATAAAAATGTTATATAAGTAATTTTAAAGTGACATCTATATGTCAATCACTTATCAGATAATATAAAGCAATTATAAAGATATATAAAATCAATCGAGCAATAACGCGGATTTTAAAGATAATTCGTAATTTTGATAATTGGAAATTTTCATGTTTAGTTATACCTATCTATATGATTAAAGTTTGCGTCACTGTAAAATTTTGTACAGTCAGTATATTCAGTATTAAATATTTCTTAAAAAATACAAATCGGCAGGTTTGTCTCGACACGACACCAGGGCGAAGAAATGGAAATATAAATTGAAATACATGTTTCATCTCCTCGAGTGGGGATGAAACGCAAAAGGCAAAGCTCGGCGTTGACACGCAATGCGTCTTAGCACTAATGGATTTGATTTTGATTGATTGCAACAAAGTGTTGTAACACTAGATTCACGAGTTTCCTCTGCCTACTCTGCTATGTACGGGGTACAGCTTTTGTGGCACAAAATACAGATATCTGTGGATTTGATCTCCACAAGTTATTCTCATGTTGCGGCTCTGATAAGGTGCAAAAGTTTTCGAATCCAGAAAAATATAAAATGGAACTTACTATGCGAAATAAAACACAAAACTGAAAATTCAAACTTTATAACGACCTATGATTAATCGAGGTGACGCAGATAACAGGGTCTTTCTTAAGTGAATTTAGTTTTAAACTGTTAAAACGTAATTTTGAATACCTAAAAACCATATTTCTGCTAGCTTTTTTAACAATTGTTAGAAATATCAACTTTGAATTGTTAGAAATATCAACTTTGAATTGTTAGAAATATCAACTTTGAATTGTTAGAAATATCAACTTTGAATTGTTAGAAATATCAACTTTGAATTGTTAGAAATATCAACTTTGAATTGTTAGAAATATCAATTTTGAATTTGTATTTCTTAATATTTTCGTTTCTTCGCTCAGGCACCAAGGCAAAAGCATGGCGTTGTTCGGCCTCTTTACACGCAATGGGCAACGGAGTGTGTTAACATTACATTATATTTCTATATTTATATGTATTTCTTATGATACACATATTTTTTAAAATATTTTAAGTCCAGACTTCCAGAAAGAACGACATATGACGTGTTATCGACTTCCCATTCCCAGCCTGTTCTATGGCCCCAAGCTTAGGTGCGCGTCCTGCAGAGTAACCACCGACGTAACCTCTAACCTCTCGCAACCAACCTCGTAGCATTTTTCACGAGTACTCTTTTTGCTCCTTACCAGGTGTTACTGTAAAAGCTTGCAGCATTAAGCTCACTTTCGAATAAAATAGTCTTCGCCCATTTTATTAACAACTAACTAACATAAAAGGCATAATAAAACAAACATAGTTAATATGAATAAACTTTATTTCTACATAAAAGGATATATTGTATCGCGTTTGTAACAAAACATTTAACAAATACTTTGGAGCAACTTAACACTTTGGGTGCGACTTATTATGCCCTAAAATAAACGATCAGTGTTTCTCAAACCACCAAATGTAAGAAAAAATCTCTATAAAATAATTGACAGTCGCAAGTCACATCGAAATATTAATCTAAAAATTTCTGGTAAAATAAAATTTCTCTCATTGTAAATATAGTAAGTATAAATATATATTCTAATTTGAATAGTTCGATATCACTTGCGAATCATATTCGAATAAACGTATAGGTATTATGTAGGTGTACAAGTTACACTGCGGTTTACGTTTAAACAGCACAACGTCTTTGCCAAAGCTATAAATAAAAATATCTTAAAAAATATTACAATAACTCGACTATTATCGCTAAATTTCGCAAAATCTACTTCGAACGAACGAAATTCTTAAAGTAAAGCAGATCTGCCAGCACCATTCTTAAAAAAAACCATTCTGTAGGTTCTATCTTTTCTTTATTTAAAATTTAAGCTCTCATCCTTGTGTTAACAAGTTATATAATGTATATGATATATTTATATATATTTATACATATTTACGTTTGAATCCTTTCCTTCTTGCACGTGGCCCCTTCACCTTAACACTAATTTCAATATAATAAGGCTTTGATATCAACAAGGCAAAATAACTTCATAAGACGATTGGTGTAAACGTTTATGTACAGCCTAGAGCTCATCGAAAAATCTCATAGAGGAACCATCAACAGCTTACCGCTTAAAAAACGCAACAATAAATAAAACTATTAGTAACAAAAACATCAACAATCAATTTAAAAACCTGATAATGAAAAAACTTAAACGATAGGCAAAAAAACAATACTTAAAAAAATATTAAAATTCGGAAATTTCGGAATGCCAAAACTGAAATAATAGCACGTAACAAACAATTATATGACAATGTTACTTATAAATACAATATGTACGGTAAACCTACTGCCTAGCTTGTCTACTCTAAATACATTTGGTCTTTGGATGAGCATGTTACTTTATGGCTTGGTGTCACTATTTGTAACTTTAATCGATATAAGTGCACTTCACTCCAATTTATTACGTGAATATTCCATTAAATACTTCACTAGACTAGACCACTAATGGAAGGCATGCACCATGAATGACAACTACATACGTCGATAATTTCATAGAAAAAGTAGAAAGACAAATTAATAAACAAAAGAAAAGAATAAAAAAAAACAAAAACAAAAATTTGAGAAACACTGTTCCATGATAAAAAAAACTAAGTAAAATAAAAAATAACTTTATAAAAAGGAAATCACTAAAAAAGTTACTTATTTAAATAAGCTACTTATTTAAATAAAAATAAAACGTTGCGATGATTTCTGTACGAGAGAAAGGAAAATACATGAAAATTTTCGACAAACTTCAGGTACCTAATTGGGACAACACTCCTTTTGAGTGATCAGATTAAAGGAGAGAATAGAGTTTGACACATTAACGAGTGATAGATAAATTAATATGGAAAAAAGTATAATTTCCACTAAAACTACTTAAAAGTTATCACAAGGGATGTATTGCAGGTTTGACCCACAATATAAGGGCCTTCAGGCCTAGACGGCTAATTACTACCGTTAGTAGAATAGCGATGGCGATTTATAAATCATGTTAAAAATACAAAAATAAAAAATACGAATTTTGCTTTTATTTCATTGATATATTAAAAATGTGTATAAGATCTAGACATAGCAAGATATGAACTCATAGTCTTAGAAACAATTGAAGCTCATGCCTAGGTTAATGCATAATTTTATTTTAGTATGTATGTATATAATAACTTTATTATATCACTATAAAATATTTTGGAAGCTGTATTTTAAAATTGATTGGGAAACCGTCCTTTGGACAACGAGGACTAGAACAATATATTTATAACCAAAATTATATAAAAAATAACAAAATCGATATATCGATAGAATAAATCGAAATCCATAAACAATCGCCATCACTATTCGAGTATAATATTTAATCGTAACACATAATATCAATTATGTTGATACATCGCTAGAAGTAACATTCATTAGTTATTTAGTTTAGTTTCGTTTTTAATTGAAACTTTATAGTGACAACCGTCACATATATAATCTATATATCTATACAATAATAAAATATATATAATATATAAATATATTATCTATATTACAGTGATAAAAACAAAAAAAAACGTTCACCTTTAAAATGCAATACAGTCTATGCACATGGTGTCTTTAGTTTATACTAAAATATTAAGGCGATTCATAATCTAACTAACTTTAATGAGGTTAAAAATATACAAAAATGTATGTATGTTTGCGTATGACTTATTTTTTGGCATTTTTTAAAAATATTATCTTGTGATGAAACGAAACGGCGATATGAACGCATCTCAAAAAACAAACTTCAATAAATAATTGACGTTACGTTAAAAAAGACACGCTGTATACCGTTCTTAGCTAAAATATTTTTTTTATATTAAGTTTATTATATAACAATACATTATGCTTTAGTGTGATATCTTTTTTTAAATTTCTTATAAATTTTTAATGTACATTTATAACAATTTGTCTATCACCACCATATGTAACTAAGAAGCGAATGACCTACAAAAAATCAACCTAAGTATACATAAACTTTTTTACTATATTAATATAAATAAATAAAAATAAACTATTTTTTCTTTCTATTATACAAAAAACTACAATTAAAAGTGTACAATCATAGTAATATTTATGCGTTATGTAAAAAGTACATCTATAATCTATGTATAGTATATATAAATATACGATTATTTATATAATAAGTAAATATTTTTTTTGGAATATCTCGTTAAGGCTTACCTATACCTTGGAAGTATTAGTATTCTCTATCTTCGAAGTGTTTGAGGCGACTTCGGCCAAAGTGGCCAAAGCGAGGAGATCGGCACTGTGAGACTGGCTGCCCATGCCCATATTTTGGACCACTGTGCAAGGAGCTTCTGTAGCTATCTTAATTTCTGGACTTATTTTGTGTCCGCCATTCATGTCGCTTGATACAAGGCTGTTTATCTCTAGACGTGTGATGCTGATCTTCCTGGGTTTCCGTTTTTGACTTCCTATTACCGTTTCACGCCAATTTTCCATTAAGTCCCGTCTGTCGTCTAAAAGTGTACGCGGCACTGAATTTATTATTTGATTTTCCAATTTAGGCTTCATATTCATAGTTTTCTTCTTGCGTTTATTCTCTCTTTTCTTTTGTTGGAACTTTTCTAAGCTTAAGGAGGGTAAGGCTCTTATTTTTGCATCTAAATCAAAATCGGCAGCTTTGAAAGTTTTATTTGTATTATTGTCTGTTTCGGGCGTGTCAGGTTGCTCTTTAGTTTCATTTTCGTTTTCGTTTGGCGTTGTTTTTGAGTCGTCGGTTATTGGTTCTCCAGTGCCTTGATCCCAGCTACAGGACGCGGTGTAGCCTTCGTCAGGCCTATCTGGATAATCTTTTCTTTGCCTCTTGTTAACTATGAGTCCTCCAACGGCCATGAATTCTTGATATCTTTTACCCTTGCACGATCTACCTGATTTCTTTTCATCGTCCGACCAGTTCCTCTGATAACCATCGTCGCCGTCTTTAGAATATCTCTTATCAACTATTTGGTCTATAACGTCTTGGTTCGTGAACTGGTCGTTGGCTACACCGTATTGGTGCAACCTTTCTTTATCATCATAGTCTTCTTCAAACATTTTAGTCGTTTCAGTGAGAGCATTTTGTAAATCACGTATACTGTCTGTCCTTTCTGCTGTATGTACTATTTCTTGAGATCTATATTCGATAGGGTTTGAGATCGTGCTATATTTATATGAAGGGGGTGAATAGTAGGGGTTAGGAGTTTGAACGTCAGTCTTAGTAGATAGGAGGCTGCTGAGACCTCCCATTTGAGCTTCATCAGCCAACTTGCCAGGTGTGAACATTGAGAGAGGTTTTGGATCGACTTCTGATTCATGGTCATTTGATTTCTTATTAAAATCATATCTTGTGGAATTGTTATTTGTTCTTTCTAGTTCACTTTCTTGATAGTCATTGTTAGAGGACTCTATAGTTTTGTCAATAGACTCTCGAGGCCGCGAGGAAAGTGTCCTCAAAGGCGGGGCGGGCAATTTGTACCATTTGAAGTCAGGATTAGCGCTGAAGAATGCGTCTTTGTACTGAAATGAAATAATATAAAAATTAAGAACAAATAAAACAAAAGACGTTTTGTATATATCATAATTATGTATGTAAATGCTTACCTGTTTAGCAAGACCTGTGTAGCAAGCTTTCTCTTCCTTGTCCAAATTGGCCCACCACTCGCCAAGTATTTTGGTAATAGATCTGTAATGTTAATTAACAATGATAAATTATTTATTGTTTAATATACCTAATTTTATCTTATTACTATATTTATCTAGTGTTGATATATTCTGGATTTTAATAAGTAAAATTTTATATAAGTTATCTAATATAGAGAGGATTTCATACAAAATATTAAGGATAATTTTTAATTAAGCCGCCTACTTTGGATCTGGAGGTTTCAATAGTTTTTTTTAGTTTATACCGCATAGCAAGATCGGCAGAAGGAGCGTAGTTTTGGGACACTCCCTTCTTTGCTTTTCACGCAATTTTCGAGAATTGTAGTGTTGTGTATGAAGTGTCGAAGCTCACAGCAGCGGTGTGTCTTGTTGCCAGAGTGGATAAACAAAATATTTACCGTCAGACGCCGTGACGCTACTGTACCTCGTGTTGTAAAAGTTTAGTCAATGTTTTAGTGAGTTCAGTGTTAGTTAATTTATGTATAAGTTTATTTTATATGTACTTAATTTTAACATATTTAAAAGTGAAAACATTAACAAATAAAAATTCTACGTAAGGTTTTTAAAATTAACGGAATTTTAGCTGCGTGACCTTTGATCAAATTCAAGCTATCTAAATTACGTTTTTACGTGAACTTTCATTTTTTATTAACACAATTTAATCTTTACATAATATAAAGAAAGTAGATGATTCTAAGTATACATTGATTTTAAGGATTCTAATATAATGTGTTTTAAAACAGTACTTATACGATATTCAAATGTCTCAAACATAGTATAGTAAAATAGTCGAACATATTATAGAAACCATTTAGTTGATTGACTCGGAAAAGAAATGAAGGTCCTTCATTAGTGCTGGTCATCGCAATGATAATAAACCAACCTGTTCTCCAAATTGGGGTATTTATCGCGCACGACGCTCCTGTGACGCTTGCAGAAGATGAGGAACGCGTTCATAGGCCGACGCGCGTGGTGCGCCGGCTCCTCGTCTTGTTCGTGCATTTTGAATTATCTGAGGATAGGGGGAAAAAGAAATTGTTAAGAACATTATTGAATATGATATAACATACTAAATCTTATAATAAAATAAATTTATTAAGTTAAAAAATGCAGGGTACCTAATGTCAATTGATTGATTGATGGAACTTAACGCCGCGCTTCGTCTACTAGGGTGGGCAACAAAAATAAATTAAATATAATATCCAGAGCCATCACATAAACAACCAGAAACAGAGAGCTCTGCTACTATTACTACTTAAAACTACATATCCAAAACAAAATTAAAAAATATAGTCGAGAGTACACCTTAGGGGCACCTATACAAAACGAATTATAATAATATTAATCCAAAAAAAAACATAAAAATCGTTTATATAGTAAAGACATATTGCTCATACATTTACATAAGCATATTGAGAAAAAATATGATAAAGTCAGCTTTGTACCTGAACGTTATCTGACAATAAACGTTCATTTCTTTATTTATTTCCTGTTCATAACAATAAAAAATATGCTAAGAAAAGGAATAAGAAGTTAAATTTAAATTATATTGTATTTAATGAAAAAATTGTCAAATTCGAGTCGATGGTTTCGCAACAATTTCAGGATAGCCAGAAAGACAACGGTAAGTACCTCAAATAGGTATATCATGCACGGAAACAAGTATTTTTCTTTTCTCATTTTTTTTACTTTAAGAACCTGATAAAGAACTAGGTACCATTGAACCAACTAACCTTAATAAAACAAACATTGAGTCATCGACCTCTTATCATTTGTTATCATGAAAACCATATGCACTTGGCAAAGAAAATGTAATCACAACGACTGTGATAGTGTCGTGATAAACGTTAAGAGGTGAACATTGTTTTATTTAAATTAGCGTAGGATTGTACGTATGTATATTGAATAATATATTAGCTTACTTTCCCACGCAGGTGAAGTCGCAGGCATGCGCATAGCTAGACAGATATAACATATACATATAGATATATGACAAGTAACGTTATTCCTACAACCGGTCTGGTTCGAGCCACGTCCCGCGTTTCACTTTCGCCGATGGCCAATGGCCCGCGGGCCTCGACACGCTTTAGTTTGGTCAAGGTCGTTTAATACGGCTTTACATCGAGACTCCATGTCTGAAATGTAATGTGCGTGGAATTCGTATTGTTTATAGTATTTTCATTTTTTTTATACACCTATATTTATATACTAGTCGTCGCCCGCAATTTTGTTTGCGTGGTTGCTTTTAATTGTGGTGGGGACGGAAGCGTCTAAGTACTAGCCCCCCTTGCTTATCCTGCTGTGTGCGGGATACAGCGTGAAGCTGATTTTCTATTTATTTTGATTTATACTATAAATAGTACATTAAATTATTAGACAAATGGTTTTTGTTCCCTATCTGTCGTCGTTACAAAGTGTTTCATATATTCATCATTACCTTTGAAATCGCCGGTTGCAATTTGATCGCTATTGGACGCTGCAATGACCTTGGTGCACTGAATTGCATGACAATGCATACAATATTTGTGATATGAATGCAGAAGATCATCTGTCACCGGCGTAGGAAGTATTCGTATATGCGAGTAATACTTTTTTAAGACCGTCAGTGTTAGTGTCGGTTGTGGGTTCGATTCCCACTTGGAGAGTGAATTATTTTCAGTTCTTTCGTCTAGTGTGAGATTTATGCTTATGGTGTTAGAAAACTGAAGGTTCTAGCTCTAGGTTTTCTCTGTCTACCCGCTAAATAAAGGACACACTGAAGAAAAATGTAGATATGTTTGGTAGAAAGCGCTAACCTCAGAAACTACTGATTCGAATTGAACAAATGTTTTTGTGTTGTTAGTTAATTTATCTAAATGGTATATTAATATCCGCTAATAGTTTCATTGTAATCCACCGCACGTGCGGTCACAATTACCTCGAGCACTTAAAATGTATAATGTCACATACAAACTTTTGGTTATTGCCATTAGAATTTACAAATAAAAGCGAAGTGAATAGGGCGAATTTACAGATAAAACTAGTACTAGAAAATACGTTAACATGTTTTTTACCTTACATATCAGGGTAGGCAGAGGGAACCTGAGAACCTAGTGTTAAGTAAGGCAACTACCATTCTCAATTTTTCCGCCGATTTCTTCGCAGTGCATGTTGAGTGGCGGAACTTATCGTCCGCGTTTTGCCTCTTTACCAGAGAAAGGAAATGAAAATATTAAATATTTCATTAATTTAGAGTGGGAATCGAACACAACCTATCGTGTTTAATCGCACGCTTGTGCCCGCTGCATCACGACTGGCCTAATGTTATGTATTTAATTGTTTTCACGGGGGTGAAATCCATAATAACATGAAAATCTAGACTAAATTCTATATCTATGAAAATCTAGAACAATGCATGGATCATAGAAAAACACCTTACATAATACACATTAAAAGTCTCCAAAGTAACGTGATAAGGTCATATTGCATGTCGTTGCCAAGGTGGTTTTCGTCAAAACCCGCTCGGCTTATACACCGTGCGAAAATGATACTAGAAGGTCGCTTTTTGTTCTGTTATTATATTATATACATGCTATAAGTATATTACTTTGAACTGATCGTCATAGATTGCTGTAAAAATATTGTTTTGGTAGTGTTTATATATATATATATATATATATATATATATATATATATATAAAAAAAAATTGTAGCTTCAGGCTGTATCCCGCACGTAGCAGGGTATTACTTTGAACTGAACGTCGGCGCAGAGATTATTAGGGAACCTAGTGTTAAGACACTTCGATCCCATATTCTCAGTAAAAATAATTTATATGTACCTTTTTTTTTATGGAAAAAGGACAAGGCAAACGAGCGTTCGGGTCACCTGGTGGTCATCACCGCCGCCCACGACCCCGTGCAGCACCAGAGGAGCTACAGGTGCGTTGCCGGCCTTTGAGGTGGAGATAGACGCGTTTCTTGAAGGTACCCATATCGTACCGACCTGGAAACGCTGCCGCGGGTAGGCCATTCCACAGTTCGGTGGCGCGTGGAAGGAAATTTCTACGAAACCGCACAGTAGTGGATGCCACGCATCCAGATGGTGTGGATGATATTTAAGTTTGTAGTTAGTTAGTTTGTTTTAGTTTAAGTACCTATATATTTTATAATATTTTATGCATTTTTGTAGTATATTTTTTTGTAGATTTATGCTTTACGTCACGTCACTTATAATCATGGAAGGCAGAAATAATTTTATGTTAAGACACTCCGCTTTCAACATTATCAATGTAATATAATAAAATAATGAAACTATTATAAAACTTGTAGTTAAAAATAGTCAAAAAATTACATAAAAAAATCCAATAAAATAATGGCATAGTACTAAACATGTAAACGGATTAGTTTGGTACACAGGAAGCTAAATGCAATAAACAATGTGAAAAATAAACTTTTCTCAACAATTTCAATTTAAGTACAGTACAGAGGGGTATTTATGGAAGTAGGTTACACTTGCAGCACGAGTAGGTACTCTAAGTATGCATCCAATTCAATTGTCACCTAATTTTAATGTTGTGAATCTGAAATGTTAAACGAATGAACGCCTTGCATTCTTTATTTGGATTTTTATGTACTTTTTTTATATTGACTTGATATACCGTTCGTTTTAAATTATTATAAAAAATAAAATAATTATAAAAAATCGGATAATTACAATATAATTGTATAATGTATTTATATGATGCTATCATCATCTTCGTGCTTCACCGTTCAGTTGCAGTTTTGTCGAAAAAAACTTTTTATAATTACTATTTTTTTATTTATGAATGGATTTCAATGAAACAAACCCAAAGAGTTAAGGGACCAAAAAACAATAGTGAAAGCTGAATTCAAATCGGTTAAGCCGTTTCTGAGATTAGCGTGTACAAAAGCAGCGACAAACAGACAAAAAAATAAAAACTCATTTGGGTTCTATTCCCATGTATCTTCCATATACAGAAAGCGATGACTTACAATTTTATTATATCTATAAATAATTCTAAAATCCAAAACATATTATAACCAAAATAACAAAACGAACCAAATTATAAACTTAAAATAGTACAAATATAAACGTATGCGTTATCAAAAGAGGAAACTGGTTAACTCTTATCACACACGCGCTCACGTCGATTGTATCGACACCTACGAGTACATACATACACAAATACAAACAAATGTTTCTATACAAAATATTACTTAAATATCGTTATGAAGCGGGCAGCTAAAGTTAAATTAATAATAAATTTTGCTTTGAATATCAACCATCACACTTTTTTAGCATTATAAGTAGGTACCATTGTTTGGCATTTAGCCAGAGGAAGCCTAGTGTTAAGACACTCCGTTTATCATGTCCCTCCCACATTATACAAGACTTGCTTTCCTTTGTCGAATTTAAAAATTACCCCGAATAGGAATCGAACCCAAAACGTCGCCTATACTCAGTCAGTCTCCATCAGGCTACAATGTTTTAACTAGTTCATTAGTGAGGAATGATAGGCAAATATGTATTTATATGAATGAACAATACAAATGTAGTGGGCGAGTGTGTCTAAATACAAAATAAGCATGTACGAACTATGACGGTATAGTTTATTGAAAATGACGCCATCTTATAGAATTTATGACTTATTCGAATAACACGTAAAGAATTAAACTCTTTTTCTTGAGTAACGGAACGCTGTACTTAACCTTTTATCAGAACTGGGAAATTAAAATAAATAATTACACCGAGTGGGGATCGAAACTACAACCCTCGCGTTTACAGCCTGACTCCGTCCCACTTCGCCACGATGATTTTGTGGTGCTTCACTTAATACGCAATGTCTCGAAAATTGTGCGTTGGGTTGGAAAAGGAGTGTCTTAACACTCTATACAATTATACATATAGCCCTTGCCTACCCTACTATTATATACGGTATACATCGTGAAGGTACCTATATATACAAAAAGTTTTTAAAAACCAACGACTTTATAAAATATAGTAAGAAATATTTTTTTTGCTTCACTTTTATAATAAACTAGCGGACGCGCGCAGCTTCGCCTGCGTATTTAGGGGGAATTTTAATAACCCATGAAACATGTGTTCAATGAAAAATTTTTAAGAGTCTAAATTTCAAATTTTATAAAAATCGGTGGCGATTTAAAGATTTTTCCATACAAACTTTCAATCCCTTATTTGCATATCCCCTTAGGGGGAGAATTCTAGAAAACGACGAAATACGTGTTCAATTAAATACTTTTAAAAATCTAAATTTCAAATTTTATAAAAATCGGTGCCGATTTAATTTTTTTTCCATACAAACTTTGAACCCCTGTGTCACCCCTTTAGGGTTAAAATTTTTCAAAATCCCTTCTTAGTGGATGTTCAGATTACGAAAGTAAACATCTGTCCAAATTTCACGTTTCTACCATCAGCGGTTACGGCTGTGCGTGCGTCTTACCTCAGTCAGTGAGGACAAGTCCTTTTATATATATAGATAGATGTTACAAAAATACATACATATTCAACTTAGTAAATTGACAAACTCATTACACATTCATAGAGTAATTATGTAACGTTTCACCCAAACCATAGTTAATAGCTTTGGGACGGGGGGTTTGGGGGTTTAACGTGCAAAGGAAAACGTCACCTAACGACCGCACTCAGAAATGTCAATTAGCTTTTAAAATACATTAAAATGTACCAATCATTTGAACTTATTCTACCGATCTAATGTCAGTTCACGTATCTACACGACAAGTACATATCGAAACGTGGGAACGTTAGTGTATTAATGGGAACGGAGAGTCATAGCCTAGATTGCCAGGTTCCCTCTGGCTACCCCGCTATGTGCGACACATAGAATGAAGATATCCCACACGTAGCAGAACTCTTTGCTTAGATTACGTTTTTTTATCGAACCTCAGACTACTATTCTACACTATTCTATAATTCAGTAATAACTACACTATAAGACCGTCAAGAGTGTCTTCCACTTGTAAACAAGACATTTGTTTTTGTATACATAATTAGATCGCATTAGCTTACACGGTAATCTATAATTAGACTACGAATTTGAGCGAGCGACGGCTGTCACTGAGAAAACAATTGATGTCTTCAAGTGTTATATTTATTTACGTCTTTTTTATATTATAGCTTCTCACTGTATGCCGCATATAGCGTGTAGACAGAGGGAACCTAGTGTTAAAACACTTCGATCGACATCCCGATTTTACCAATTATCTAGAGGCGAAATTGCTGAGTCACAGAACTCAACGCCGCATTTTGTCTTATCACCAAAGCGAGGAAATGAAAATAATTCATTCCTTGGAGTGGGAATCGAACCCACTAACGTCGCGGTTCTGACGTTGTACCGATGCGCCACGAAGGCCTGAATACATAAATATTACATATTGTACATACAAGTATGTTTAAAGAGAGAAAAACAGAAAACTAAAGTTACTAAATAAGAATAGAACACTAGGAGGGATAATTACATTAAAATTAATTTAATTTCCCCACCCGTAGACAAAGCTCGGCGTTGATTTCTGCCAAACAACACGCAATGTCTCAAAAATTCATTGGTGCGTGGGGCACGGAATGTCCTAATACTAGGTTCCCTCCTTCTCCCTTGCTTAAAATAGTCTAAAAACTTAAAATTATACGGCACATTTGAAAACAAACCGCAAGCCTACAAAAGTACCTACTTGTGACAAAGTAACAAATGTATTCACGTCAAAGGGAGGCCAGAGTATGTTTGGAAAATGAAAATGGCCCGGAAAATGGTTCAATGTGGAACCCACCCTAGTGTACTCAATTTTGCCGCATAACTCTTTTAGCGTTGACTCGTGGTGTACCTACATTATGAACGTTGCTTACTTAAATTGTATGGTTAGGTTTTACATGTTCTGAAACACCTATCTATAGTTCTATACAAATATTATAAAGTTAGTATAGTTAGTATCTCAAGACTAGTTCTTGAAAAAAAAAAAAAAAAATTTTTTTTTGTTCGATAGTCCTTCTATCAGCAAGGCTATAAATGATGCAACCCACACAACCGATGATGGAACCTAGTGTTAAGATACTCCGTTCTCTATTAAGACACTTCCCACTACTAGTTGATAACTGTTTGATTTTACGTAATGCTTACATATGTAGCCTTTAACGAACATGTGTAACGTTTGCAAAGCCATATTACATACTTATTTTCTAGTATAGATTTTTAATAGTATGTACCTTGTTATTTTTTTTTCACGCAGTATCCCGCATGTAGCATGGTAGGTAGAGGGAGACTAGTGTTTGAAACTCCACTCCCCACTTTCTGCCAAATTATGGAGGCATTGCGAGTTGAGTGTTTGAACTATCAATACGAAATGTATTTTTTTTTAGAAACTGGCTGTATAATAACTGATACACGTATCGATCAGTGCAATGTCCAGAGCAACCAAAAATAAACGCCGGCAAAGGCAAATATGTTACTTGTACTTGTACTATGTATCAATTACCTTCTCTATTTGACCCCATTGTAGCTTAGTAGATTTACTTTTGCAAGCGACGTTCGCGGGTTCGATTTCCACTTTCGAACATATTTATAATTAAAAACTATTTATTAAAGCAATTAACGGAGGTGAAAGTCAAATAAATAAAACAAGACATTTAAAGTGCATCATACAAAAATCAATCCCGGGATTCCCCTCTCGCATCATCACTTACGTCTACACTAGTTCGACCAATCATATCATCGTATTCTTAGATCGGAAGTGTTATCAACTAGCGTTGTGATATCTAGTATGGAAATAAACGTTAATTGCTTTCATAGTTAAATTGTATAACTTGCGATAAGCAATATAATATAAGTAAATCTATATATATAAAATCGAAAGGTCACTCACTCATCACGAAATCTCAGAATCTACATGTGCTAGGAATCTGAAATTTGGCATAGGAGTTACTTATAGGACGTAGGTGCTCGCTAAGACGGGAATTTGCAATATTCGACTTCCAAAGGGTTGTTTTTGGGGTCGAAAGTTTGTATGAAACTTCGTTACTACAAATGTTAGGAGTCTCAAATTTTGCATAAACGTCACTAGGACGTAGTCATGGAGACATCAATTAATAATAAAATAGTTCACGCGGGTGAAACCGCGAGCAGGCCGCTAGTATAATATAATTTTGTTATAGAAAACTCTTCCGTTACTAAGTGACTGGCAAACAACATACAGACAAAACTAGAAAACTGGACCTAGTGAGATGAAAATCGGCATTTAGGGAGGTTAGGGAGTGTAGGGGAGCGATAAGGGAAGATTTCTCGAAATCCCTGCAGAAACAAGAAGAAAAATTGAAGTCGACGCAAGCAAATTTGCGAGCGACGACAATTTTAATGTTTACGTATGTTTTAAGTAGTTATTTTAATTACAAAAATATATCTGTTTATTTCAGATAGTCTAGTCTAAAATGAGGCAATTCTAATATTAAGGAGGACATGTATAATGACATTACTTAATTACTAAATTATTAAAAAAAAACAATAAAAATATATACATTATTTATTCTATATTCATATACGACACTGTTAACGGGTTCGCTTCCGGTTGTGACAAAACAGTAAAAAAAAACAGATTACATACATCGACTACCGTCGTAACTTTAATATTTTTCTAATATGTAGGTACATACATAGAGTAAGTATTATTTTATGACATTGTGTCACCTCGGCGTATAATTTATGTTAATTATGCTAATATTAATATGAATTTTATGTTAAATTTATATGCGTTTTCTTATTATTTTAACAGGAAAATAATTTAATGAGTGGCTCTTGTACTTATGTCACATATTTTTTAATGCATTACATGGGGTAAGGCAAAGAGAAGGAAATAGCAATTGTCATGGTGACAATATAGGTATCTCTTCATCATTATTAATTATTACCGTCAATCTATAACATATACATGCCGTTCCAGGGACCTCAAGGTTTTTCCGTGAACTTTGACCAGTACTATTGGCATTATTTTTTCAAAGGGTCAATAAGGTGAAATATTTCTAACGAATTATAGGCAATAGGTGTACCTATTATATAAAACTTACATTACTGATTGACTGAGTGATTCACAAACTGAAATTTGGATTTTTCTATAGATTCAGTTCCTACACATAGTTCTATTTCATGGGGTGAGGGAAGTAAAGGGAATGAAGGGAAGGAAATACTAAAAGAGAATTTTCCCACGGGAGAGTTTTTCTTAATTACAGACATTGCGTGTTAAACATCTTAAAGTAAAACTTGGATAAAGAACAAAGTGATTAGACACTAACAAGACAGTAAAACGTCGAACGAATTGACTAATAAATAAAAAAAAAAACACTATTTGTAACATTTCGAATACCAAACGCCCGTCTATCGACACTTTAAAGTAGATAAAAAAAAACTTAACATGATACTAAAACATAACATTACAACAATCTATAAATACCATACGTGCTCTATCGTATCATGTTTTAATTAAGAGCCGTGTAATTCCGTTTCATATGTGCTTTGGCAATCTATTTATGGGTAAATTAATATTTGTGTCTGTGAACACTAGGTTCCTATGTTCCCTCTGCCTAGCCTGCTATCTACGGGAGCGTGAAGCTATAAAAGAATAATGTACTAGTTGTAGCCCGCAACTTCGTTTGTGTGGACTATAAAACATATTGTGCTATAGAATTAGTAAAAAAAGAAACCTACATATTAAATTTCAGCGTCCTTCGCCGCGTAGAACGCTGTGTCAGAGGTTTAGTCAAAAATGTGTCTATGTTTCTATTAGGTATCTGTGCTGTGAGAAATTAAGGATATTGTATATATAAGGAACCGCTATTACAAGTTCTGTAATACAAAAACACCGTCCGTTCCTTATCAACTTCTGGATTGTAGGTCAACGGGAAGTACAACGCGTAAAAATTCACAAATTTGACTTTGCTTATGCGCTCATTTTGTACAATGAACTACAATATTATAAATAAGCTACAGTTTTTGATTATTCATTGCATGTATTTAAAAGCTAAATTTTTTCTGTGCTCCAATGGACCGTAGACCAGAATATTTGATATTAATCCCAGCTCCACCTCCACGCGATCGCGATATACATGGTCTTGACAAACGGATAACGAAATGATCGTATGAGGGTTCCGTTTTTTCCCTTTGAGAGATGGAACCCTAAAAATATCGTTGTACTTCAAAAGATTTTATAATTTTTTAATTATTTATTATATAAACCTTAACCTAATACAATGATGGCTTATATTATAACAATATTATAATTTTGAAGGTTAGCTAACAAAAAATTTGAAACACTACCCTCCGAACTAGTTTTACTGTATGACGGTAGGATGGTATTCCTCGCATGCTTGTTTTGTTCATGCAGTATATGTAAAAAGTTCAGATGTTCATTGCAGCGAGCGAAGCGAGATCTGATAAACCACTTAGTGGGTTACGCGGGGTTCCATCCAAAGACGGAATGCTACCAGTATTTTTTACTTATTTATATTAAACGCAAAAGGTAAAGATAGAAAACAACATAAAAATAATTTGTCATAGTAATGCGTACATAGTGTGAGTGACATTAATTATCTCATTATTTTAATAGCCGTTTGATATGTTGATGAATCATGAAATGATACAAAAGCTTACAAGTGCCGAGACAAATCAAAATGGATAATTCTAATGAGATGCGATAAGATATCGTATAATAAATTTTCCAATAGACCTTAGGTCATGTGAAATATAAACGAAAGAAAATTTACGAGAATAAATCATTAAAATTGAGGCCGTCGCGGCGCAGAGGCACTATGGTGTGACTGTAACGCGATGGTTGTGGGTTGGATTCCCGCTCGGGGTAATGAAATTTTTATATTATAATTTTTTCGCAGTTGCTCAAGAAATCGGCGGAAAGCGTCACTAATAGTGAAGGGAAATACGAGGTTCCCAACCTTTGCCTATGCTATTTTAGGGATACAGGTCGAAGCTTAAACAAACATATTCAATGTATGATACGATAAGATCTGTGATAGTGGTGTACTAAATAGATTTTAAATTCAATAGTATGATTTAAGTATTCATATTAAACGTTTAAATTAGCTAAGCAACCTGAGAAAAAACAAAGTTATATGAAAACAATTCAAAGCCAATTTATAATTACGAAATAAATTTAATTGTTGCATGATGAAATAACGTAAATTATAAAAATTGATTAGAAGTAATTAACTTGTCTTACATTCTATGTTCTTGCCAAGTTTTATTCTTGCTAAGAATCCTTACTCTAATAAAGTACAAATTAAATTTATAGTGTACATTACTAGATGCAATATTTTTATTAACCGACTGTTGTAAAAGGAGAAGGTTATCAAAAAGATTGACGTGATATCATATAACCTATAGTCGATAGCTGGAATTTCTAACATAAAAAGATTCTTTCAATTCGAACCAGTTGTTCCTGAGATTAGCGTGATAAATCAAACAAACTCTGCAGCTTTATAATAACGTTTCTGATTAATTTATCTCTTAATATCACTAATGCTCCCCTCACAAGAAGTGATGCACACTCTATTCTCTTTATTTCTTTTGTATTACAACACTATGGTATTTCAATGACAATATGATCTCCACCATTTCGACATTACATCATTCTCTCATAATAGTGAGTAATTTGCCACTACTACTTTTATCTTTAATCAATAATGAATGAGAAGATATTAGGTAGGAAGAGGAAAACTTGTGTTCCCATTATGGCATTTTCCGCCGAATTCTAAAATCATTGCGTGTATAAAATGGAGGAAGTCAACGCCGCCTTTTGCCTCATTACCAGAGCGAGAAATTGCAAATATGTAATATTTAGACGAGAATCGAATCAGGTAGGCTAAGTAATTACCCGGTTCTTGGGAATTATTTGGTAAAGCAAATTTACGTGTCGGACAGTCACCTACCATATAATGAGTTTTAACAGTAAACAGATGGAAAATTAAAATCGACGTAAGGTAGGTCACTAGCGTTTTTAAATAAATACCGCAAATATAAAAGATAAGAAGAAATCAAGTTTTATCTTAATTATAAGCAGTCAATCAAGATTTATATATATATATATATATGTTTTTCTTATTATAGCCAAGCGAGGTGGTTCCATACAAGCGGACCTAGTTATTTATTGTAATTTGGAGTTTTAAATAAACAATTAACTAAATATGTTTGGCACAAGCGTGAAACTGTAAACGCGACGGTTGTGGGTTTGATTCCCACTTGCGGAAATGAAATATTTAATATTTCCTCTGATGACTCAAGAATTCTCCGGGAGGAAGTGAGGAACGGAAGTGTCTTAATGGTGGACGGAGTGCCTTAACACTAGATGCTCAGGTTTCCTCTGCTTATCTCGCTATGAGCGGGTTACAGCGTGAAGCTATAAAAAAGAACCTCAAGATGAAATATTTATTTAAATTGAATTGAAAAAATTGAATGCGAATCTTATATTTGAAGAAAGCCGCACATTTTTCTTCGAAAAACCTTTTAGAGATTGCATGTTAAGTGACGTAAGTCAACGCCGTATCTCATTTAATTTATTTTATTATACATAAAAATAATATTCTTCCTCTACATATATGAAACATTATGCAATCCCCAATAAATATTGTAATGATAAGCTATGATAAGAACACAATAAACTCAACGCTGCAGTTCGTCAAACCTGACCTGAAAAATAAAAATGAATCGGTGTTAAGACACCCTGTTCCCGACTTTCCGTTTTGAGTTGCGGAACTCAACGCCGTGCTTTGTCATGCTACCAGCAAAGAATTCAAATTCAGTTATACCATAATTCAGTTATACTTTCACTTAGGTGTAGAAAATATACATATGAAGAATAATATGAATGCATATCAAAGTGAAGTTCTTTGGGCAAAGTGGTGCAACCATGACATTTGAAATATAATTAAAAATAAATAAAAGCTGTTAATATTCTTTCCGTATACGTTGACATAATATTAAACTTTTTTTAAAGTTTCACGCTGTTTCCCGCATATCGCAGGGTAGGCAGAAGAAAATTATTAAAAAAAGTGTAGTTACATCATTCTTACATCAAATGAGTGACTCAATATTAAGAAAGCTAGGAAAACTTTGATTGGCCTCTGAGAACACAGTATTGATAGAACTACAGGAAGGTCACGTAAATAACGTGTTTAACGGGCGGTGCCTTAACACCAGGTTTCCCGGTTCCTCTGCCTTTAAAAAAGGACCATCTATCCACTCATAATGTTCTTTTCCATAATCTTGTTTGTTCATTAGGTTATAACAAGCACAGTCGGTATAAAGCTGATGGAAGGGTTGTATGTTTTTTTTTTGTTTATTGAACACGTTAATCTCAGGAACTAATTGAAAAATGCAACGAAGTTAAAGCTAATTAATTATAAATATAACCCGCAACAAAGATGTAGATGACTTAATGGCATATCCTTTTAATGTCAATTAATCTTTAACACTCGACTCAGTTACTTGAAATCTATTTATAAAACAAATCGCGAAAGCTAATTACGAACACCCAAAAGAAAACACATTTCATGACTTACATATATCTGTTTATATCAAGAACTTTATATGAACTTCAACATCCTACGTTATAAGCAATGTATGATAATACCTACATTTCTTTATTACATACAAATTATAATTATATTATATCCACTTTATTTGGTAGTCGTAAACACCGCCATTTTGACACGTGACGAGATGTATAATAATCGACTGCGATTAAGCAAGAAAATAGAAACAAAATGACTTAACTATTACATATAAGCTGCTCAACAATTAAAAAAATTACGCAATTAACAAAGAAATCGCAAATTATTTGTATTTTTGTGCGTTTCATTAAAAAAACCTGTTATTTAGTACGTTTTATAAACGTATAAAAACGCCCACAAAGACATTGTGCATAAAACGGAAAAAATAGTAATTGTTAAACTGACTACATACTTATATGTATGTAGATACTATATAAGTACATATTATAACACAAACTATTTACTTCACCTACGCCATCACAATCTAAATAGATTATGCTTATTTCAAAATTAATTTAAAATATACATAAAATAATATGAAACGATAATAAATTGAATGTTTAATACAAAACAACACTTTCTATGTGTCGAGAGCGTTCCATTTTTAGTAAACTCCGCGAGGAATTCATTTTTAGTTGCCAAGCGGATGTTTGTATTGAATTGAAGTTAGATTTATCTAGATTTAAGTCTACATTGGTTATAGAAGGTAATGGTAGCAAATAATTAGTCAATTTGCCTAGCGACTATGTGATTTTTGCTGCATAATTTTCAAGGGCATATCGGGATGCCAACTTCTCGTTCAGTATGGACGGTCCCTGCACTTAAATGGATATTTGCTGACGATTCATGAATGAAACCAGCGTCGGCCGGACACTAATATATTCATAATAAGCAATGATTTTGTTAAATAATTAATGTAATAAATGAAAATACTTACGAGCTCGGCAGCAATACGTGTATCACACACATGACGTCATTTGACGCAACACAAACCCGAATATTTGTGGGAAATGTACAATAATCGTGTGGGGAACAGCACAAGGATCAACTAAACACTATATTTTACAACATATGGATATATCGTTAAGTCATTACAACTTATTTAGAACATTTTAAAATATGTATTTGTTGTCACTGGCTCGAGTTTTGACAAGATGGTCGCGCACCGACTGTTTTGCTTTGGTTGTCAGCTGATACGAACAACTGTTCTGCTTCAAGCGCAACTGAGTTACCTTACATCTCTTTCTAATGCTCGCGCTCAGTAGCAGCGTGTGAGCGAGATAGCTATACGGACATAATTAATTAAAAAGATGAGAAACAACAAACGTCACTTTGTAGTTGCATTATTATTGAAAAGAAAATGTCGATAATAAAATATATAAATTGATACTATGAATGGAAATTAATAGTCAAATATTAAACGATAATATTCTATTTCACAATGTCGCGTAATCGTTTAAGGTATCATAGTTTATTTATATTTGGGCGTGACAAATGATTTTCTCTTCGTGCAGCGCCATCTTTATTTTGGTTATGGTAAGCGCTAAACAGCCAAATGCTTAAGTTTTCTTGTTAGTTTAAATGAAATTGCAAAAATAAATGTTATTATTACAAATTAGCAATAAAATGATATGGTTAACTTATATAATATAGCAGAATTTTAATTAATAATCATGTTCTCATTAATTATTTGTACAAATATAGCTTTTACATTCTAATATTTCGTGTAAGATGGCGCTATGTATATTTAATTTATGTAATTATGAAAAGAAAATGATAAACAATTTATTTTTAGGCTCAATGAATTTCTTAAAAATTCTTAGTATTTTTTACTAATAATATAAATAAAAAAAATATCTTATCAGCATTTTAAATATTAGACTTGAATGAAGTCCGGGGATTAACCCACGTAACAAAAGGTATTGCCTTATTTATTCCTAATAAGAAATCGTGTACAATTTGAATTACTATGCAAATTGCATTGCAAATAATTTATTTGAATTTATATTAAAATATATTTATATCTAAAATAAGGAATGATGTAGTTTTTATTAAGTGATAGTGTTTACAACAAATCTATACTTCTATACTAATATAATAAAGCGGAAGAGTTTGTTTGTTTGTTTGTTTGTTTGTTTGTTTGTTTGTTTGTTTGTTTGTTTGTTTGAACGCTAAGATCTCTGGATCTACTGGTCCGATTTACATTGTTTTTGTTTTGTATGAAAGCTACATTCTTCAGAAGTGCTATAGGCTATATAACATTACATTACACATATAAACTAATATATTTAAAATTACTTTCTAATTTGACATGCAATTTATTCTGCCATGTTAATAACAACCGTCGCGTCGCTACGCAACCGTCACCACGACATTTTGATATTCATCCTTATGAAAATAAATATAATAGTCACTTTTAGCATTTTATCTAGATTGAAATTATAGTTTACTGTATAACATTCTAATAAATAATTAAGGAGATGTCACTGATTCGCAATGACCTAGCCTACGGGCGGCACAGTATGACGGACGCGAACGGGCAGATGACGTTGACGGTTTTATAAATTTTCATACATTTTCGAACTATTGTTAATTTTTATGTTATTAATTGCTGTTTATAATTAATTTAAGCTACTCTTTGGTTCTCTTCTTATTTTATTTGATATTGCTCGCTAAAATTATCCTACTTAATAGAGAGAAATGTTTACTTATTTCGTAGAGTCGATATCTATGTAGCACGCACGGAAAACTTTAGGTACTTTTTCTAATATTAAGAACACCTATCCTTTAGTTACTTTTAATCCTTTTACTGTTGGTTCATTTCAATAACTCAGATAATTTTTTCTAATAATATGTATCTACTTATTATTCTTTTTGATTATTTAGGCCTATATTTCCTTACTAATTCTAATGAAAATTGAATATAATTTCATGGATATATTTAATAAATATTCTTATAGTTGAAGCAGGCGTAGCCGCGTCCGGGTCCACTAGTACTATATAATTATGACTCAAAATAATATCTATACTATAGAATCTATAGTAGAAACATAAAGTATATAATAAAATAATACTATAAAATAATTTTAATTTTAAAATTAGTTTTGAAGCAGGGTTGGAGAGGGAATTTAGTGTTAAGACAGAAGTGTTAAGATTCTCGCATTCGCACTGAATTATTGAGGTCTTAAGCGGCGAATAGCAGAGCTTAACACTTTGCCTTATCACTAGAGGAAGGAAATGAAGATACATCTTATAAACACTGCGCGACGGCCTAACCACGGCCACTTTAAATATAATTAAAGTTTTTTTAACACCAAAAATGTTACTAAAGGTTTCACATTTCATAAACAATAATAATAATAATAAAATGCTTTATTCAGTAATTAAATGTTACATATACACTCTTATTTCGTTGGAATATGGAAAAAAACAAGGCAACAATTTAGTAGAGAAGATATCAAAAATATAAGAATAAAAGTATCTATTCTTATATTTTTGATATCTTCACGCTATATCCTGCAGATTGTCAAACGGAACCTACTATGAAGTATCTTCCTTCATTACTTTCCACCCATCTATATCTTACTTTGAAATTGAAATTTTGAGGTCAAGGAAATGAAATAATTTGAAGAAATATCAGATTGCATTTATTATAATAAAGAGGCGATTATCCATCCTTTTGAGAAAGTTTCCAGTCAAACAATGTGGGCAAAACAATAGTTCATCAGCGCGTCGCTAGTGTACTGATCCTCAATACTATTTCACTCAGACGGAGAGGATCTGATTGGTTTTGTTCTAATTTCCATTGTTTTAAGCTCACCATTCAACCAATTAAGGCTGCTTACACGCGAAAAGGGTAAAGTTTTTACATTTTTTTATATCGGTTTTATTAGATCGACCTGTTTTAATTACATAATTACATTCCCCAATTCTACTAGTATTATAGATGTGACAGTTTGGGGAGATGGATGATTCTTCCAGTTTCACGAAAAAAAAATATCCCCCAACTGGATCACGTATCTTTAACAAATATGACGTATATCCTATATTCGGAGATATAAATATTTTCTTCCCTCTCCTCTCTCAACTTAAGTGCGGCGTTTAGTTCTGCAAATTAACACGCTATGTCTCGTATTTGGGCGGAAAGTGGAGAATTTAACCTAATATTTAATAAGCTATAATAATAGTATATTATAAGCCATATTATAAATTTCACCTGTCAACCTGAAAGAAGCCTTATTGCGATCAAAGCGTACGGTCTTTGGTAAACAAACTACTTTTTAATTAAGTTTAGTTTGTTTTATTTTTCAGCTCATATTATCTCAGCTTAATAGTTATACTCGTTACATAAAAGATGCAAACAGGTCTATAGTGGGATTACCTACAGTATACAAGAATCTTTAATAAATTTAAATTTGTTGTAAAATTTGTTATGTTATAAAGGTTGATAGTTGAATATTTTACTTCCGTAAATAAAGAGATAGAGGAGGAGATATACAAACGGACGGACGGCCATTACGGACGGTTATAGATTCGATTTCCACTCAAGGACTGAATTATTTTATTCTTTTTGCTCTGATATCAAGACAATGCAGCTTAATGCTTTGTCTTGCTTATAGCAGGTACTTTTTTTTTATGGAAAAGGCAAATGAGCTTACGGGCCACCTGATAGTAATTAAGAGGAGCTAGAGGGGGAGATAGACGTGCTTTTTGAACGTAATCATATCGTATTGTCCTGGAAACTGTCGCAGGTAGAGCATTCGACAAGTGCGTGGCGCATAGAAGGAAACTCCTAAGGAACAGCATAGTAGCTTCTGGTAAAGCATAGCGTTGTACCAGAGCAAAGAAATGGGAATATTACATTTTGATTTAGAGTAGGAATCGAATCCACAACCGGAGCATTTACAGTCACACTTGTTGTTGAAAGTATGTAATAAATAAGAATAAAACATGCAGCAGAACATCCGAACACTGAATTATTTTCAATGAGTTCTGTCAGTCAACTCACCAATGTATTGAAAATAGGGCGGAAAGTGAAAGAGGGAGTGCCTTAGCACTAATTTCAATTTGTTCATCCTGCTATACTGGAAAACTGCTGGAAATATAAATTAGTTCATATTCTCTGCTATATTATATAATATTATAAGAACATTTAAATTACAACCTTGAGAATAAATTCTTTTACTTGCCACAAAGGGGATCACTCAAAACCGATTTCGCAGAACAAATCTGATTACTTGGTCGAGTACCGGAGTTATTAGTTTCAGTGATGTTCAATATCACGTTGGATGGGACTGATGGGAGAATGCTTTGACGTCTTTTATTTGGGAATAGCTACACGAAAAGAAGGTTACTATTGGGAAAATGTTTTTGATGTCATGTTTCTGTATGTGATATGTAGGTTTATAGCTATTTTTAGGGTCCCTTACCTCGTTGGAAAAACAGAACCCTTACAGGATTACTTTGTATACTGTATGTGCGTCTGTTGAGATCATTTATGTCGATTTCACTTGGAGGTTTTAAAATGGAATTAATACCAAATATTCAGGCCTAGGATACTTAGGCCTAGGATAGGCCAATAAGACCGGTACTTGAAAAGTCAAGCACAGAAAAAATAACCTTTACTATGAAAATGTATAGATGTAAAAAAAAATATTATAAGCTTATATTTGGAATCAATTTAATGCAAAATGAGTGTGCAAGCTTAAATTAGTATTTTTTTTGTTAATTGTAGTTATTTCACGTTGATGTACAATCTTGATCTTGGCAAGGCATCCTCAGTGGGCATTTCGATGATTATAACCTACAAGCGTCGCAAAACTACTATGACGTTAATTTATATTAATTAATTCTTGATAGTGTAAAATGTATTTTTTAGCTTCACGCCGTATCTCGCATATTGCAGAGTATTTCGATTTAACTTAGTATTCAGACTCTATGATCTCCACTTTTCACTTAGATTTCGAAATATTGCGTGTTGAGTGCAACAACTCAACACCGAATCATCTTGGATCAGGATCAGGGAAATAAAAATAATTTACTCATCCTAGAAGGAATCGAACCCACAACCGTTGCTTTTACAGTCAGATTCTGCCGCTTCGACGGCGTCATTACGGGATTCAATGTTTTAAAAATATCCTGCTCTCATTTACAAATCAGATTAAATTATATTATACGGTCAGGGTCATACTGACGGTGCTTTGTACGGGTACGGTACGGGTCCCATGACAAACATCATGAGTCGAAAGCGGGTTAGTGGACTTATTCAAATATTGTTATTTATTTTAACCAAAAACAATTTAAATATTAACTCATTCCCCATTTATTTCCCAGCTCTAGTGCGCGGCGTCTAGTACCGCAACTCTACATTTAATTTCACGAATTCAGGTGGAAACGGCAGAGCGTTTTTTTTTGACAATAGATTAAAATTACAATAAATCAGCTTCACGCTGTTCCCGCACACAGCAGGGTAGACAAAGGGAACCTGGGTACCTGGGTCTATTCCCATTAAGACGAGGCATTGCGTGGCAGAACTCGATACCGTTGTTTGCCTGTTCCCTTTGCTAAGTTGTATTGTTACTTTCATCCTAAGACTGAGATACATAATAAATACAATTCCTCCAAGTGGGATTTAAACCTAGTGCTGCTTAGTCACGTCCCAACGTCTCGATGATGTCAAAAATAACGTATATAAGTAAAAAATATTGCCAACTCTAATAACATGTCGCGTCGCACTTATGGCTCTTAGCGGAGTAGTGGAGGAGGAGGTCGGGGTAGTGCTTGTGCACCACTGGTTTAGAGATATTGTCTTGCGTTTTTCTTAGTATTTTTGTATCAAAACCATTTTTTTCTAAAAATTGAACGAAAAGGAAGTGAGGATATCATTGAATATAAAAGAAATCTTCACGAAGTGTTATTTTCCGTATCTATTACATTTTTTTCAAAAATATTTAAGTTGTTTGTAATATCGATTGAATGTAAAAAGAAACACAAAGAAAATAAATAGAGGCCGCTGTGGCGCAGGGAACAACGCCTGACTATAAATGCAACTATTGTAGATTCGATATCCATTCTGGTAATCTATATAGTATTTATATATATATATAAAAGGACTTGTCCTCACTGACTGAGGTAAGACGCACGCACAGCCGTAACCCGCTGATGGTAGAAACGTTAAATTTGGACAAATGTTTACTTTTTAATCTGGACATCCACTAAGAAGGGATTTTTAAAAATTTTAACCTTAAAGGGGTGAAATAGAGGTTCAAAGTTTGTATGGAAATTTTTTTAAATCAGCACCGATATTTATAAAATTTGAAATTTAGATTTTTAAAAATATTTAATTGAACATGTGTTTCATGGTTTTTTAGAATTCACCCCCTGAGGGTGCAAATAAGGGGTTGAAAGTTTGTATGGAAAAATTCTTAAATCGCCACCGATTTTTATAAAATTTGAAATTAAGACTTAAAAATATTTTATTGAACACATGTGTCATGGTTTATTAGAATTCACTCCTAAATAAGCTAGCGAAGCTGCGCGCGTCCGCTAGTTAAATTATATTTATTTGTCCGCTCTGGTACAAATCAAAGCTTAGCTTTGAGTTAAGTTCTATCTGCCTACCCTGCACATGCAGGATACTGCGTAAAGTAATTATTTGTTCGACAATATCTCGCGGTTATTTGAATACTATAGCTGAATGATTAAAAAATTATATTTAAATACGAAACTAAACTTAAACTGTAATAAGATTAAAAAAAAAAAAATCAAAATATGTATTGCTACAGTTTTAATAGCCGACCGCCTTAAGGTTGCTTAGTAGTAGGGATGAGAGAGGATCTGTTCATCCGGAATTATGAGGCGCAGTAATCTTGTCCTGTTATAACTTATTTTAGAAAATCTCTTTTGACCGTCTTTAGTGATTTTGTGTCTATACGCCTTGTTGGATACATTATGCAATTTATAACAGAAATTTATATCGGTTTGATGTTGACTGAAAGCGGTAGGTTTTGGATTCAAGTCCCGCTCAAGAGAATGAAATATGAAATATTTAATATTAAGTTTTTCTTGCTCTAGCAACGAGGCTAAGCGGCGTTGTCTTCCGCCACTCAACTAGCAATGCCTTAAGTATTCCGAGGAATGTGTAGAACAGAAGTCTTAATGTGGAACTACGTTCTTTACGTTCCCTGGTTCCTTCTGCATATTCTGCTATGAGCGGGATAAAGCGTAAAGCTAAAAAAATAATAAACGTATACCATTGTACCATTGTACATACGTTCTATTACGTTACGCCAGATTAAAAAAATATATTACTTGAAATAATATTATTTTTTGTCATATAAAATTACCCTTCTATTAAATGATATTACATATTACAATAGAAGACAAATCAGAGATCATATTACGTTTATTAGACATGTAGATCCTTTTCTATATTTCTAAAAGCATTAACCAAACCACAGTTGTATGGACAACTGAGTTTCGCCATATATGGTAATTGGATCGTAAAACATAGTAAATTGTTATCACTATAGTTATAACATCAACAACAGCAGTTACGGACAGTAAGACGCTCGTATACTTCTGATAGCTTCTATCACACTGTTATGACTGTACTGGGAAGTACGTAGTGGGAAGTACGAAGACAAATGATCTATAGATCGTTTGAGTGTGATGAAATCAAACTTCGGCGGACTTATATTTAACCTATAATTTATTATTTTTTCGCGGAAGATCATCATCTCTGTCAGACAAGACTACAACGAAAAACCAGTAATAGTTTACCCCCAACCGGAAAAAAACAACAATATCAAGTAAATTATAGAAGTCTCCCAACACGGTTGGTCCCCGCGGGAGAACTAGACCACTACCCTCTAACCAAAAGATGTGAAGTATTTAACATAGCAACACTTAACACAAGAACTCTTAGGACTCCAGAAAGTTTAATAGAGCTAAGAAAGGCCCTTGAAGAAATTAAATTTGATATCTTGGGCATTAGTGAAATGAGAAGACAAGGCGAAAAAATAGAAGAACATGATGATTTCATCTTATACCATAAAGGAGGCCCAACTGACCAAAGAGGTGTTGGTTTTTTGATCAAAAAGTACCTTAAAAGCAATATTCAAGAATTTGTTGGAATCTCAGATAGAATAGCGGTACTGGTAATTGCTCTTCCTGAATACAAGAAGCCATGGTCTTTAATACAAGTTTACGCTCCGACTGAACAAGCAGAATTAACTGAACTCGAACACTTTTATGAAGATTTATCACATACAATAAAAAAGGAAAGAAGTAACAATATCCTCCTAATGGGGGACTTTAATGCACAAGTAGGCACCAAAATGAATACTGCAGAACATGTCCTTGGAGAATTTGGTCATGGCAAGAGAAGTCGCAACGGTCAGAAACTGGTTGAATTTCTTATGGAACATAACTTAACAGTAATGAACTCAGTTTTCCTGAAAAATTACAAAAATAAATGGACATGGATTTCTCCTGGTGGCAAATACAAAAACGAGATAGATTATATTATAAGCAACTCACCAACCAGTTTCACGGATACTACAGTTATATCCAGACTAAGTTTCTTTACCGATCACCGTATGGTTCGCAGCTCTCTAAAGAAATTCCCACCCAGAACCTGCCAAAACTTCAGAAGCAACACTAATCGTCCTGTAGCAAGAAACCTGTGCAACGTAAGTTGCATAAAATTCATAAAAGATTCAAAAAGCATTATGATAGATAAAAACACAGAGGCAACACAAAAATATACAAAATTGGAAAGCCTATTACAGAACCAAGTAGCTTTAAAAAAGGAAAGAAAAAGCAATAAACTTGAACTAAGTGAGCAAACTATGCAACTAGTCAACGAAAGGAAGGAACTATTAGGGAAGAAAAGAAACAAACATAACTTGAAAGCTATTGCTGAAACGAGCAAGAACATAAGAACTAGTATAAGGAAGGATCGCAAAACTAAAAGACTGCAAACTCTGCAATACTATATACAGAGAACTGGAGGTGTGAAACAAGCACTAATAGAGCTTCGAGAGTCAGGCAAAGAATGGGTACCGAAACTGAATAGAAAGTCTAAAACTATCACACAAAGGAAGCATATAAAAGAAATCGCAACTGAATTTTTTAGCCAGTTGTACCAAAAACAAAATCTTACTGCCGAACCCAAACAAATCCAAGAAATAATCGAACCTTATCTAGATGCTGTCCCTACTATTTTGTCAAGTGAAGTAGAAAAAGCAATAACAATCCAAAAGCTAGGAAAATCCCCTGGGCCAGACTTTATTACAAACGAACTCCTACAAGGAAGTAAAGAGGTGTTGGTGCCTATTCTTACCCAGATCTTCAATGAGTTGCTAAAGACCAATTCCGTACCAGAGCGATGGAAACAATCGCATATCATCTTGATTCACAAAAAGGGCGATAAAGAAGATATAGAAAACTACCGACCCATTAGTCTTATCTCTCACATTTATAAAATATTTGCAAAGATACTACTGGATAGAATCAGCCCTACATTAGACGAACAGCAACCTGTTGAACAAGCAGGGTTTAGAAAGGGGTTTTCAACCATTGACCACATCCATACACTCAAACAGATTATTGAAAAGTACAAAGAGTTCAATAAAACTATATATATAGCGTTTATCGATTACGCAAAGGCATTCGATAGTGTAAGCCACGACTGCATAGACGAGGCCCTCTTACATCAAGGTATACCAGTAGAATACATAAAAATCATTAAAACCATATATACCAATAGTAAAGGTAGGATAAAATTAGAAGAATTAGGGGACGAATTTGAAATAAGCAGAGGAGTGAGGCAGGGAGATCCACTGTCTCCTAAACTGTTTTCAGCAGTCCTGGAAAACACTTTCCGAAAATTAAATTGGGAAAATTTTGGTTTAAATATAAATGGGAAAAGGTTGAACCATCTACGTTTCGCCGACGACATAGTGTTGTTTGAAGAAAACCCAGCTAATTTGCAAATTATGTTGCAGAGCTTAAACGAAGAGAGTGTAAAAATAGGTCTTAAAATTAACACCAACAAAACAAAAGTAATGACCAATTCATTTAGGCACGAGATGAAAATAGAAAACAACACCTTGTCATACACGGACAGCTACACATACTTAGGCCAAATCATTTCAACCAAAGACCAAATTTCAGCCGAAATAAATACAAGGATTGCATTAGGATGGAAAAAATACTGGTCCCTTAAAGAGATAATGAAATCTAAACTTATAAGTATGGCATTAAAAAAGAAAACCTTTGAGGTCTGCATTCTTCCATGCCTAACATATGGGTGCGAAACATGGGCATTGACAAAATCTCTAAGAGAAAAACTTGCTAAATGTCAAAGGGCTATGGAGAGGAGCATATTAGGTTGGAAAAGAAATGACAGAATAAGGAATACCGAACTCCGAGCCAATACTAAATTGGTGGACATACTGACCAAAATAGATCAACAGAAATGGAGATGGACAGGGCATATGATGCGAGACACGAAAGGTAAATGGAGTCAGGTGGTAACGGAATGGTACCCAAGAGATGGCAAGCGAAGCCGCGGGAGGCAACACACAAGATGGGAGGACGAAATTAAGCTAACGGTAGGATCAAATTGGAGAAGAGTCACACGGGACAGGATGCAATGGAAGATGTTAGAGGAGGCCTATGCCAAGAGGCACACCGAATATAGAGACATTCTGTAACTTTAGTTGTAATATTTTGTACTAAATATGAATGTATAAGTGTAACTTAATTTCGGAATAAACGGGCTTATTATTATTATTATTATTATTTTTTAAGTTTTTCCACAACTAAAGAAAAATACTCGTCAAAATTTTCAAGCCTTGTTTTGATCAAAATAGTTTGAAGTTTAAAGGAAGTATATTTTCACACATATCATTAATGGAAGTCATAATAAGATCAAGTGATAAAAATCAATAACAAATTTATACTTGTCATATTATATGGTTATATATTTCAACAAGAGCTCCAAGCGGCTCGTTGGTCTAGGGGTATGATTTTCGCTTAGGGTGCGAGAGGTCCCGGGTTCAAATCCCGGACGAGCCCAAGTTTTTTATAGTTTTTTCTATAACAGGTGTTTTCGAAATTTGATTATATTTTCATACTGACCTTCCAAAATGCCGAAATTGCATGATTATAACAATATTTTATTTTTTTAATATTTTTTATCAGACGTATTTATTGAATATGCTTCTGACTGCAGCTTAGAATTAAATGTCATAAAGTAAGGTCTCCGCACATCGCAGGATAGGCTGAGGCAACCTGGGAACCTAGTATGAAAGCACTCCGTTCCCATTAAGACATTTTCGTTCTCCACTTTTTGCAAAACAAAAATATTAAATAAATCATTTAATATTTTCGTTACATTGCTCGTGAAAAACTGAATATTTAATTTCCTCCAGTTGAAATCGAACTCACAACCTGTCTTGTTTACAGAAGCATCCTTGTGCCGCTGCGCCACTGCTGACCTCGTCTATAAGACGAAAAGTGTAATATCTCGCTTTTCCAGTTCCCGTATGTTTTCTTTGAGAAGTCTTCTTTCAGTGTTTCCATGCTCTCCCTTACCTATCTTCATGACAAATTTCAACGTTTCTAAGTGTAGTTGCTTCATCTGTGCGTTGTCTGTAGAGATAGAGAATCAGGAATAAAAAAACCGCTCCATACATGCTACTAAAACATACATGAACTATTCTGAAAGCATTGTTCGTTGAGTGGCGAAACTCAACACCACGACTTGTCTAATGACACAAGATGAAATATTATCATTTTCTAATTCTGGTCATTACCAGACTTATTTCATTTTCTCGAGTGGGAATCGAACCCACAACGTGTCGCGTTTATCAAAACATACAAGAACGAATATTTATATTACATATATATATAAAACTCATTTGCACGTTATTAACTATTACGTTATTTACTATTATACTGTCGTGCACACTGACAGCCCTCTGCGGACTAAAAGTATTCTAAAATATAAAGTCTAGACATATGAGACTACTGTATTTTTATAGTAGGTACCTACTAAAGAATTTAGTTCACTTCTTTTTACAAAATGCGAATGAGACCGTCGCGTCGTGGCGCAGTGGCAGGGTGTGACTGTAACGCGACGGTTAAGGGTTCGAAGGAATTAATTATTATTTATTAATATTTTTATTTTTTAAAATCCCGGTGTTGAGTTCCGCCACTCAAGCTTTGAGCTTCGAAAAATTCGGCAGAAAGTGTGGAACAGGGAGATAGATAGATAGAAAGGGATAGAAAGGGAGACTGAAATTGAAAAAAAAATGTAAAATATTTCCATGCATTAAAATTATAAATTGAAGATTGTATAATAAATTGAACGGAACTCTTGGATAGATTCCAAGTGTTTAACTTTTCAGGCCAATTTAAGCTATTTTTAAGCTATAACTCTTACATCAATATATCTAGTGTAATAAATAAACAAATTAAAATAAGTATTTTAACAACTTTTCTTACTCTTTTCCTATTATTTATTTGTCAAATTGCATTTAATTTTGGCAATACCTAATATTTAATAAATTCTATGTAGGTTATAAGTTTTAAAATAATCAATAGATTGTAATATTGTAAAACAAAAGACGTCTTTTGGTTTAGCGCATTCATCTCTTGAACTACTGTTTGGAATTGAAAAATTAGTTCTGTCGTTGAATTCCGCCAACGCACACAGCGTAATGTCTTAACACAAGGTTCCCAGGTTCCCAGGTTCCCATCTGCCTGCTATATGTAGGAGATAGCGTGAGCGTGAAGCTTAAAAAAATAGACGAAATCCAAGAGTATTACGAACGCGAATATATTCCAACGATCGCCATCGAATTTGAGTGTGCAAAAATAGTGGCCGTAAAGCAATTTAAAACGTAGGTACGCGTCCCGAGAGCGATCGTAAAGGGCTTTTATGGGGAATCACGGTCATCTGTTCCCCCATAAAAGGAGAAAATAAATGACTTTTTATATTGTATTGTTTTTGAATTAAGTGCAAATAGGATAATTCTGTGAGTTTTGCGGCCTTTTCTTTTTTGTATACTTAATGATCTTGGTTATGGTTGTGAGATGTGATGTGAGTTTGTGAATGAAATTAATTTTAATGGGAATATTTTTATTTTTTAAGATTGCATTTATGCTCTGTAGGATTTGAACAAGTAACCGTTGTATTCCGTTACTGTGCTAAGAAATAAGAATGATTATAATTTAATGGGTAATAATTATATTTACTGAAATTATTTCAATTTTTATTTTCTTAACCCTGAAAAATTTGAAAAGTGATGGTGAAACGAATTTAATGAAAAAAAAATTTAGCTTCACGCTGTATTCTTTAGGTACATAGCAGGGAACGCAGAACTTGGGAACGTAGTGTTTAGATATTCCGTTCCTCATTCAGATGTATTGAGTGAGTGGCGGAATTCAACGCCGCGCTTTACCTTTTTATCAGAACAAAGAAATGAAAATATTAAAGATTTCTTTCTCTCGTTAGCATTAGCTTTTTTGGGCCTCTGAGTTAGGACGTCTTTCATTACATTACAATAATTTAAAGTAAACAGTATTTTAAGAATTCTCATTTGATATCCGTTATCAATTACTTGTTGAGGAAACTGAGAAAGTTGTCTTGAGAGAAATACTTGTAGAAAATTATTTTCCAATAGTAATGATGTTAGAAAATTTTCACATAATACTGCCCAAGTTTGAGTAAACAACTAGCTTTATTAGGTGCCTGAAAGCTTTTTGACTGACTCAGCAAATAAAGTATAAAAATATTTTTATTTGATACGGTAAAAATATTTTTCAGGATATATATAGACAACTAAGTGGTTAATTTCTACGTTTTCCATATTTCTTATTACTATTATAGATATATAAAAGCCCTATTACAAGTTTCTATTCTCGTTCTTTTTAGGGATACCTTGCAAGATCTCAAAAAGTGTAAAATAAAAGTAAGATAACCATATAAATAACGTCACGTGGCGGGAATAGAAACTGACATTTTTATATCACAGCCAAACTCCAGGTAACTTTATAAATCTATTTACGGCAAAATCTCGTTACGTTTTACAGCTTAACGCAACCTTATGTTGTGACGTTGTATGTGTTGTAAACAGCAAAGTAGGCTGAGGGTACCTGGGAACCTAGTGTAAAGACACCGTTCTCTGTAGGACACTTTTGTTCCCCACTTTCTGCTGAAATCTTGAGTTATTGTGAAATACGCTACCGTACGTGGAATTTTTTTTATTAAATATTTAATTTCACCGAGTGAAAATCGAACCCGAAACATTCGCGTTTACAGTTGCTTGTAAAATATAGCTATTATTTTTTAATAATAAAATGTTATATACTTCCTGCCTATTAACTCTCAAAGTTGTTTAGTTAAGGTTGTTCCCTTCACGCTCCTGCAGTTGTGCAGAATGCTTCCATTTTGTGTTTTGTTTTCACAGTTATAAGTACATTTCAGAATTTCCAGTTCCCACGTTAATTGTTTGAAAACACTTTTGTACTTATGTTAGACGTTAAACACATTTTATAAACTTCCATTGAAGAGATTAAATTGAAAAGCCATTTGAAAATTGCAAATTGAATTTCTTCACATTGTTCAAATATATACAAATATATAAAAAGGCTTGGTAGTATAATAAATACTTCTTTAAAAACATATAAATTTTAACATAGCGGGATTTGAACCCCCTCCTCTTTTAAACCAAGTCCAAGCACTCTGACCACTAATCGAATGGCAATCGAGCTCACATACTGTCGCGATTACAGTCTCACTTGGTGACCCAGCACCACGTCTGGCCTCAACTATAATATAAAAAAATTAAACCTAACTTACCTTAAAAATTCTATAATAAAAAAAAATCATGATGAGACAAGGTATATAAAAGGATTCCAAAGATCACATAGTCTGTGCTAATGGACCACCACCAGGGAACCGAGCTACACCACTGCTATCACGAGCCAGACGCGCGTGCTACCATACTATATGCGTGAAACGGCGTGAAACACATTTCAGCAGAATGAATAAGCATGTTATAAATCTTGGAATTTATTTATATTTTTACAATTGATTTCAAATCACGATATTACAGAAATGGTTCTTATTCGTAAATACATGTTTTCAGTGAGAAATATTAAAACTTGTATATTTCGAAGGCGGCAATACTCAATGGAGTGTGAACATAAAATTTTATACCGATTTATTAGAAATTTCACTAAGAAACATTTCTTTAAAAATATATTCGATATTATCAAAAGTAGTTATTACGAACTTTCTAAACTCTAAAGTCTATTTGAGTTTAAAATTTACCTTCTTGAAGTATACTTTCTAAGTTAAAAAAAAATTACATTTAATAATCTTCAAATTATTGGATTTATTTTCATTATTTTTATAATACAGATTCCTAAATCTGACTTAGGTACTTATAACGTTGTTAGGTTCTGCTACGTAGTTCTTATATTGTTTCAGTAAACAATTAAGATGTATGGGAATAAAGAAGAACCGGACTTGCCAGCCGAGGGTCCCGTACCAATTTATTTTTAAATTATATTATAAAAAAAATATATAAACTTATATTTGTAGTTCATTTTATATTCTCATATAATAATTCAATATATATTTAAATTAATATTTTCATATGTTCGCTCTGGTGTCGAGGCAAAGCGCGGCGTTGAATACCGCCACGCAATACGCAATGCCTCCAGAATTCGGCAGAAAGTGGGGAACGGAGTTTCTTAACACGAGATTCCCTCTACCTATCCTGCTGAGTACAGGATCCAGCGTGAAGCTGATTCAAAAACAATCCGTTGTAGTATTGACACTATTCTATTTCTATTATTTATTATATTGTTGAGAAGCTCATAGCAATAATATTTACACGTCAGACTGAAAAATGTTAATGTTGTTACCAATTACATTACCCAGTAAGAAAATTTATTTTAAAATATAGAATGTATTACAATAAATTTTCTTCATAAATTTAGAGTGTGCTAAGAAATATATCATTTAAATCTAATTTTGTACATAACACTTATTCTCAGTTTGCTTTTATTTTCAAAATAACAAATGTAAAAGTAATTTTAATCCATTAAGAAGATTAAATTTTCAAAGTGTCAACATCTTTCTACTAAAACGAATATATACCTACATAAAAAACTTTGGCTAAGCTAACCTTACACTAGACGGTGTTAAGGTACTCCGTTCCCCAGGCACAATTTTCAAATCAACTATGCTGCTACTCGCACACAACTGGGTAGGCAAACGGAAGAAAAAAAAGAACCTAAGAGACCTAAGAGAATTGAAAATATACATATGTTTTAAATAAATATCGAACCCATAACCGCCAGGGTACAGTCACACTCTCGTGCCCTGCGTCACGACAGCTTCACCTTCCTTTAAAATAACTAATATTTTTTATCGAAAATCTAATTTTACGACATATCACTTCTATAGATAGAAGGAATTTATGACATTCATTGTTACCCTATACAAGGGAAACAGGAAAAACACGACAAGAGGAAAAATAAATATTCTTATAGTACCTATCTGTATTTTTCTCTAATACTTTTTGCAAAATCGACAAATCCTCAGGTAGTCTTTATTGTATTTTATCTACAAATATTTTCTCACTTGACTAAGATGAAATCTCGAAACGAAGTCAGTAAATAAATATTTCTATTTATTTTAAGAATTATTGTGTAATTTTTAACTAGTATTATATAATGCAATAATATTAGTGGCGCAGTGTGATAGTGTGGTTGTAAACGCGGTGGTAGTGAGTTAGAATCTGTATCGGGGAAATGTATATTTTAATTATGTTGAATCTCACGTTCTGGAAGACGAACCGCGGAGTTGGTGTCTGTTACTTAACACGCAATGTCTCGAAATATGGCCAAACGTGGGGAACAAAGTATTTTAACACTAGGTTCCCCTGCCTTCCCTGCTATACACGACATATTAAAAATTAAAGTATCCTCAAATGAATATTCAGAACACAAACGAATATCCCATAAGCGTTCACTTAATAAGAGGTTTAATACAAACAACGTTGTTTTCATATCATCCTACCAAATTGAAGTGTGCTCGAATCGAATTATTCAGTGAATCGATTGTGTAACATGTAAATTTTGTCGGTTATGATAACATAATCCGTTAAGTGTTTATTAAAGTATCCTTTTGTGTTACTATGCAATAATATATTTATATATCTATCTGTATGTAAGTGTGTATGTTGGTGTGTACGTATATATATATATATATATATATATATATGTATATAGGGTGGAATTGTCAGCACCACTTTAAATGAAACCACAGTTTAAACTATTCTATAAAAGCCTAATATAATTCGGAAAAAAAAATAATTCCCAAGAATGAAAAAGTTATTTTTTCAAACAAAATAAATAATAAAATTATCGTTTTAAAATAAAACGCCATTTGTAAAGTATAACATAGGCACGCACACACTTACCTGTCAAATCGGAAACGTCGCATACGTATGTGTGCATCCCACGAAATACAGGTATGGATAGAAATAGTGAAATGAAAAAAAAATCCTAAGTCCAAGCTGTTGAGGTACCTTGATTAATTTCTTAGGTGTGGGTTTGAAATATATTACCCTATATGCAGTTTCAATAAAAGAAGCGCTGCCTCTTCCACCCTGTATATATGTTATTATATTTTATTTTTGCTTTTATTGGAGGTAAGAGAGAATCTAGTAGTAAAACGCTTCTTTCTCGTTTTTTTGTCCCATTAAGGAGGTAGGTATTATGTATGATATAATAATAGTCTCATAGATCTGATGATACACTGTTATCTACCACCATAAGTCTCTTCTTCTTTCTTTAGGTTCACGCTGTGACCTAAAAGTATTTAATACTTCTAAATTGTTTTGAAAATTAACGTTAAAAACTAGAAATCCCGTGGGTATTGTACAGAAATTGTATGTTATAGTTATAAGTAAAATACATTTACGCATCAGTTATAAACTCACGAAAGTCAAGAAAGGGCTAAACAATTCACTATATTATTTATCCCGTGGGATTCGTACCGTCAATGAAATTATAAAATAATCAAAGTTAAGCGTGTACGTTGAAATTGGGGTCAAATATGGATATCCCACGGGAAAAGTAGAGTCGAATTATATAATACACATAAAATATTTGTCTTCATTTAAGCACAGGTTCGAATCTCGCTACATAAAAATTTTTATGTTTCCTAAATATTGTAATTTCCTCGTTTAAAAAGAATGAAATATATTTTTATATTAACTTGATTTTTATCCCAGCACATCTCTCACATTTGTTTCTAATGTTAATAAAAATTAAATATAATAAAACAAAATATTGTTTTCCATCTACCGTCCATGTCAATTCTATTTGATAGAGAAAGATTGCACTTTTTTATGGAAAAAAAAAACCATAAAAATGCTGCTTTTTCGTAACGTTAATAAGATGAATGTGATGAGCAAATATTAATACTTCCAATTCCATTATCAGACCACCTCGATGGTACCATAATATCGTATAATCTAATCTACATAATATACTAGCCTCGTTGATAGTTGATGTTGATACAACAATTAGAAGTGGGTGGAATTGAGATTTTCAGATTTTATTACATTGTTACGAGTAGTTACAGCTCGACCTAATAAAAGTGTGTTAAAAAATTTTCTTTGAAAAGAGCATGTAAATAAAAATGGAGATCCTTATGAAAATAATTTCTTTTTATTTGTACATAAAACTATTGTGATAATAAAAGGAATATTCTTTGAGCAATCAAAGACGTAACTGGGGGAAGGAAAAAAGAACACTTTTATACTGTGATGCTTTTAGTTTATATAAGAAATACTAAGCTCAATAATAATTTATTGATAAGACAGTTATGGCACAGGGGCACAAGTGGTTCTATCAACGCAACACTTAGTTGGTTCAATTCCCACTTGAGGAACATTCACACCCTTGTGCCGCTGCGCTATGACGGCCTTGAGCGGAGTTGAGTTCTGCCACTCAACACGCAATGCCTTCAGAATTCGGCAAAAAGTGGGAAACGGAGTGTCTTAACACTAGGTTCCTTCTTCCTACTGTGCTGTATGCGGGATACAGCGTGAAACTGATTTTTTTTAAAATATTTATTTATAATTTATATTTTTTTCCTTTTTTTTTTGTTTATTTTCTTTTTTTTATTTATTTATTTATTTATTTATCTTGCAATTAATGCAAGATATTCAAAAATATGAAAGACTCATTTGAGTGTTCCTCTCCACGGAAATCTTTAGTAAAAGGCGAAAGATTTATACGTTTTGAAGAGAAACCAGAGATAACCCCAAGTAGTGGATTTCATTCGTCCGGCGCTTGCGCCGGGAAACAGTACAGGGCGGTTGCCCTTCTTCTGCGGTGTCTCGCGGCGACTATTACGATAGCCGCGTCATTGGGGGATGGCCTGGGAGCCAAGGGGGAATCGGGTTAACTGGGGGGTCAACTGGGGGGGGGGAAGTCGTGGTGAAGGGATGAGCTGTGTGCCCCCTGGGCGGTCAGCCAAGCCAGGTGAGACTCACGGTTACCCGTGAGAGGCCCAGCTTAGGCGACCAGCGACCGAAGGGGCAGCTCAGGAGGCGGAGTTAGGTAGGGTGAGGATATCCCTTGGTAGGCGCATCTTGTCCGGTGGCCTGGAATGCCATGGCGCGATGTCCTGGAGATGTGGGTGGTCCGATGCATCGGCGCGGCTGTATGCGTTGCGCGCGAGCCGGCCGATGTGTACCTCCAGGCTCTCTATTCTGAGGTCGCGCTGGATGGTGGTGTTCCGAACGTAATAGGGAGCCTGGGTGACGCGCCGGAGGGCGACGTTTTGGACCACCTGTAGGACCTTGCGCTGGGGCGCACTTGCGAGTGCGTACCAGGCCGGGGCGGCGTATGTGAGGTGTGGCCTCACGTAGGACTTGTAGAGGGCAAGTCTCGTGCGCAGCGGTAATTTCGAGCGCAGCAGCGGGCGGAGGTGGAATAACGCCACCTTGGCAGCAGCAGCGGCCTTCTTCACCTGCCTGGACATCTGCAACCTCCTGTCAATGGTTACGCCCAGGTAAGTGATCTCCTTTCTCCAGGGAACCTGCTCACCCAGCAGGCGCAGCGGAGGAGGGAATCTCAGGTGGCCTCCAAACAAGATTGCCTGGGTTTTAGCCACGCTGAGGGTGAGCTTCCACTCCGACAGCCAGCGGGGGAGCAAGTCGAGTGCTCGCTGGAGTTTGGTGGCGGCGTGGACGGGCGTCAGGCTCTTCGCGAGCAGGGCGATGTCGTCGGCGTAGAGCGTCAACGTCGAGCCCTGCTCTAGCGGGATGTCATCCGTGTAGAGGGCATACAGGGCAGGGGATAGTGAGCTGCCCTGTGGTACCCCGGCGGCGATCAGGTGGCTGCGGGAAACTGCACTCTCCACTCTGACGCGAAAGGTCCTGCCGTCGAGAAAGGCGGCTAGGACGGCGACGACGTGGTGCGGGGTTCCGGTACGGAGAATCTTCGTCAGAAGGCCTGGGTGCCAGACGCGGTCGATGGCGCCGGCGACGTCCAGGAAGGCTGCACATGCACTCTCCTTCCTATTGGCTGCTGCTGCGGCGAAGTGGATCACTCGAGCCACTTGGAGCGTGGTTGAGTGGCCACTTCGGAAGCCAAACTGTTCGGGCCGCGGTTGCAGGTGCGGCTGCAGGAGTGGGAGTAACATCCTCTCGAACAGTTTGGCGATGGCGTTCAGAAGCGTGATGGGGCGGTAGCCCTTCGGTTTCCTATGATCCTTCCCTGGCTTCGGGATCATCACGACCAGACCCTCCTTCCACGCCCGGGGGAAGTAACCCAGGCGCAGAATGGCGCTGAAGAGTCTGGCCGTTGCTGCAGTCAGTCGGTTGTCGAGATGGCGTAGGGCGCTGTTTGTGATTCCGTCTGTTCCGGGAGCCTTCCTGGGCTTGAGGCCCCGGATTGCCTTCTTCACGGCCGAAGGTGAGAAGAATGGTGGATCAGGAGCAGTGAGGGCCTTGAGTGAGGAGAGGCGCGTCTTCACCTCCTCTTCGACCTCGGCATGGAGGACTGGGCACTCACTGGGATTCGGCTGGAATTGGGCCGCCAAATAATCCGCCAGCATGTCGGCTCTCTCCTCTGAGGAGTATCTCAGGGAGCCGTCTTGATGGAGTAGTGGGCGGGCTGGAGGCTTCTTCTTCATTATTTGGCGGCTGAGCTTGTTCAGTGAGGGGTAGTCCTCACATGCCTTGGAGATCCGCTCTTCCCATGTGTGGGCCTCTCGGTCGCCAAGGGCGACTCTGACTTGGTCAATAAGCCTGTTCAGCTTGGTTTTTGTGGCAGGGTCCCTGTTTTCCTGCCACAACTTGCGGGTTCTTCTCTTCTTTTGGATGAGATCTTCTATCCACCTGGGTGTGGGAGGGAGTCCGCGCTGGCTAGGTGGAGTGGTGGCAGTGTCGATGGCGTCCTTAATGTTGCCCACTATGGCGCTTTCAAGGCGGTCGATACTTGCTGCGTCGATGAGGGGTTCGTTGCATGGGGATTGCATGGAGTGGAGCGCGCCCTCAAAGCGCTCCCAGCAGATCCGACCACCGGACGGCGGGCCCCTGGCGAGGGTCGGCCTGCCCTCAAGTGAGACAAGGACAGGCTGGTGATCGGATCCGAAGGCGTCCGATATTACTTCAAGGTCTATTGCATCTAACCCCCTGTGCACGACCAAGTCGATCGTCGTGGGGTCGTGTCTGGTGTTGTCGGAGTAATGTGTGGGCTCGTCAGGGCCGTCGATTTCGTAACCGGGCCTTTGGGCGTCGCGGTACAGGTATCGCCCTGCCTGGTTGGTGGAGCGACAACCCCAGGCGGTGTGGTGCGCGTTCCAATCGCCCGCGACCAGAGTCGGGGTGCTGCTGGTGAAGTGCTGCTGTACCACGTCGACGGCCAGGCGAGTGTTGCCCGGCCGGTACGTAGCATAGACCCTCAGTGGTTTGTCGTCGTGATGGATTTCGACACCCAGTGACTGGAGTGACTGGGTGTCGATGACGGGCAGCGGATGCACAACCAGATTCTTGCGGGTCGCGACGAGGAGGCCCCTGAACGCGTTCTCACCGGTGGCGTCCAGCCGCAGGACATGGCATCCTGCGATGCTAGCGGAGAATGCCGGGTGCAAGTGGGTTTCATTCACCAGCGCGACGTCGACGTTGTGTTGGCGCAGGATATAGCGGAGGGCGGGCATCTTCCTTCGCAGCCCCCGGGCGTTCCAGTATATGATTCTCAGTTTAGATGTGAATGGTAAGCAGGTTCTTCATTCCTTCCATAACACACTGGACAGGGTCTTGACCTTCCCTCAGAGCGAGGAGAACGTTTTTGAGGGTGTCAAGAGCCCTGTCGATGGCAATGAGTGCAGGCTGCGCCTTGGCCTGCGTCTGCAGTGTGCTTGTTGTGGCTGCGGTGGTGCCTGCAGCGGGGGCTGCGGCTGCGGGGGTGCGTGTAGTGGGAGGCGGGGGGTTGGTGGACGAGGCACCGGCCTGCTCCTGTTGCCTCCTCGTTCTCTTCCCTCCCCTTTTCTTTGGCCGTCTTCCTCCTTTGTTAGAGGGCGGGTTAGCGGGTGCCATGAGGTTGGTGGCCTCATTCTCCGCTTCCACCGTGTTGTCGTCCATTCTGGGGGCGGCGGCTTTCTTCACCCTTCGTGCTGTGTCGGCTTGGGAGAGGGCTACAGTGCCGGCCCTCTTGTTGCGCAGTTCGCATTTGAACTGTGGGCAGGCGGTGTGGTTGGCCGGGTGCGCGCCGCCACAGTTCGCACAGGTAGCTGGTACTTCGAGCGGGCGCGGGCAGTCGCGCAGATAACCCCAATTTCCGATTTTTGCGTTTCTTACGCTTTAATAAATACAAGTCGATAGCTTGATTCAGAAACGCACAGCTTTCGATCAGCGCCATCTAGTTTAATATAATATTTGTTCTCGACATAGCGGGATTAGCGGGACTCGAACTTGTACTAAAATTAGGACAAATAATATTCTGTTAGTATTACGGTTCTACTTTTCCCTTAGTATATAATTTTAGCCGAATTTTGACGTATATTAGAAAATTTGATTATTTTATAATTTCGTTTATTTACCATATCATAAACTAAAAAATCGAATCCCTTGGGATTAGTATGATTATCCCTTTCTTGACCTTCGTGAGTTATAATTGATGCGTAAGTATTTTAGTTCTGACGTAGAATTTCTGTTCCAGACCCCCCCTGGGAAGCTGTCCCTGTTAATGTTCTTAAATATTTAAAAAAAAACAATGAACTACTAAATAGATTTGGATCAGAGTAGAATACAGAAAATAAAGAAGGAGTCCGTCAAGGCTTGTTGGATTGTAAGATTGTTTATATTGTAAGATGTCATTTCTTGCCAAATTTTATAACTGTAAGTCCATGAGAAGTATCCTATAGTTTGGATTATCCGGATAATTTCATGAAAATGCTTTAAAAAAAAAAGCTTTGCAACGCTTGTATCATTTGAATTTTACTATAATTAGAAGATTAATTTTTCCTCTGCTCTAAGGGACCGCAGTCTCGCATATTTGATATTAATTTCAGCTTAATAACATACGCAAGGTATAGAGATAAATGTTCTTGACAGACGGACACACAAATAAACAGACGGACGAGAAAGTGATCTTATAAGAGGTTTATTTTTTTTGAGATACGGAGCCTCCAAAAAATGTGACGCTGAAGTTTATAATATTTATGAAATAAAGAAAAACATTTTTGGTTGAGGAATGTACTTTCAATTTCCGGTCCAGTTAGGTTAAGTACCAATGATAATACATTTCTGCTTCCGCAGACGTGCTTCATTTAAGATGAAAATAATCTTTAATATTAGGGAATTGAGGCCACCGTGGTGCAGCGGCACAGCGTGTGCTTGTAAACGCGACGGTTTTGAGTTTGTTTGTTTGTTCTCACTAGGGCGGATGGATTTTCATTTATGTTAAGACAATACGCGACGTTGAGATCCGCCACTGTGTAAACAAAGTAATGAAATCTTGAGGTGCGTGGGAAACGGAGTGCCTTAACACTAACTGTCTTAACTGTATTTAAATAAAGAAAATAAAATATAGATGGAAATTTCATATATCTATCTATTTCAGAAAATAATTTTAGGAGAAAATTAAAAGATATTATTTTGGGGGAAAAGCTTGCAATTTCAACGAAGGTACATAATTTTCTTGAAATTGAAAAATAATATTTCTTCCCACACTCATAAATTGCCAATTTGGGTATAATATGAAGTGTACTTGTGTAAGTCTTCCAGCTTCCTTGGAGTCTTTCTTTCATATTAAAATATTTTCATTTTATTTATCTCAAACAACATAACGTTTATAACGATAAAGAACATAACATTTATGTACCTAATCACTCCAGCCTACATTCCAATAAAGACAGAAAATTACTTTATATAATTTCTCAATGTGAAAAGGTTTCCTCCCAGGCCTCTCACATATTCACCACAGTCTGTCAATATCAATACAATAATTTCTTCGAGTGGGGGTCGAGCCCACCATTCCATTTTCAGTCAGACGCTGAGCTATTGCGCGACGATAGTCTCAATATAACACTATTTATTAAATTAAATTGGTACCAGTAATTAATGCCTTCACTTTATCAACTTGTTATATTTAACGATGCATTTTAAAAGGGCCTACAAAATCTTCAGGGGAGGCTTAACAGTAGGTTCCCTCTGACGCTATATGACAAAAAAAAAACTAATAAAATCTATGTATATCTATATAGGTAAAGCACAATCACAACTGACAATGTCATGTAATCCTCTTTCTGAGGTCTAATGTGGCTGAAAACATACACACGTGTTCTTATCCGCTGACAGTACGACATTTCCGTAGTCAAGTTACGTACGTCAACTTGATACATGTCGGGAGTCAGGACGTTCCGGATAGAGAGAAAACTTTTTAACTTTTATTTTCTTTTAAAGTTCTAAGAAATCAGGAAAACTATTTATTCAATAGTCTAAAAGATATTATATACTCGTAAGTTACAACACAACACTATAGAGAAATAAACGTTTTTCCCACACTTTTTCACACATAGCAGGCGGAGAGAACCTAGTGTTAACACTCAGTTTCTTACTATCCGACCATTTTACCAGAGATTGAAATGAAAATAATTTGAATATAGAAGTTTTTCAGATTTGAATCTATCGTTTTTAGATAAACACTATATATAGAAACCAATACATTACGATTTCAGATCAGAAGACAACCAGCCACAAACATATCTCACTCCGCATTGATAAGTGGAGTGGACCCACGAAACTGTAATTTCAACAGTGGCGATATATTCATCATGGATGTGGTACAAGTTAATACAGAAAAACTTCTATAAGAAGCGGTAGTCGATGAAGCATAACCCTGTAAACCATATAGTGTAGGCTAAGCAGAGGGATTCCAGTGTCAAAATACTTTGTTATTCACTTTTCGCCAGATTTGAGATTCCAATTATCTAACTCTCATGATTTATGAGATACAGCCTCCTGACTGGCGGACAAACACCCTAGGTACGAAAGCCTAATAATCATTCCCCTGAGTGAAACATACAAGCTTGACATCATCAAGATTGGTGTTCGAGTTTCCAATTTTCTGCAGAATTTGAGATATTCCATGTTGAATAACGGAACTCAATGGTCTTAAAAATTTGCCTGACTGAAAATCGAACCTACAACGCTTTTATTCGGATACCTTCCAACTGAGCTAAGACAGTTAAAACGCCATAACATATCCCGTTTTACGACGCTTCAAAGCTTTCTGATAAGGGTTTATTACTTTATATTCTAGACTATGTTTATCTTTTGTGATAAAGGCGTCGTTGCCAGCACTTGATTAGTTGCGAAGAAACTTTAATATTTACAGACACTGGGGTTCTCAGTGTTTCTTGTTTATTACATTTAGTTTTAGATAGGTGTACCTACATCATTTGGTGTATAGGTAATTGATTTCTTTATCTGCTTGACGACGTATCTTCTACACAGCAGGGTAGATAGAGGGAACTAAGTGCTAGGACACTCCATGCAGAAAAGAAACACAAGCAAAAGCAAAGTAAAAAGAAAAAAAAAAACTAATAATCTAATATTTTACATTGCGTTCAAGCGTCATTCATTTCGCAATAGAGAATAATTAACGTTTTTTCTATAAATCCAATTGAAAGGAAATGGCTTCCAGTGAATTGTGCGCACTTTATATTATAAGTTTTATAGGTTGTGTATTCAATTATTATTTTATTTTCAACCTTTATTCACCCATTCATTCAATAATTTAATCTAAACCTGAGCTTTGGTCCTCAATGTTTAAAAATATTGAATATAATTAGGGCCACTGTGGAGCAGGGTCAAAAATGCGACTGTTTACGCGACAGTTGTCAGTTTGATTCCAATTAGGGGGGGTAAATATTTAAAACAATTCGACAAAAAGATCTAAAACTCTCTCTCTAAAACTCTAATAATCGTGCTCGAAAATCGCGTACATCTCGAATAATTAGTCATATTAACATTTTTACTAATAAAACATAAACATCGCTATTTATTTCTTAAAAGCAGTTTTTAAAAGGAAAACTAATTATAAATATTGAGTCTGGCAATGAAAAATGTAATGAATGGAATGGCAGGTTTCACTGCATTTAATTTGAAGCCTTTGATTTCAGAGATTCTGTTTGATCAATTAATTTGATTAACCAAGATACCATCGGTTTATAGCAGATACTATCAAACTTTAGTTTAATTTAGCTTTGCTATAGATATCAATTATAATTGCATGTATAGTGTGGTTTTGTATATTAAATATATGTTCGCAGTGGTACAGTCTGATTGTAAGTACAGTACAGTACAGTAAACGTAACGGTTGCAGGTTTGATTCCTACACGGGGAATATTTTTTTTTCATTTCTCCGCTCTGGTCACTAGACAAAACGCCGCGTTGAGTTCCACATGTCTCAAAGGGGCACAAGCGTGCGAATGTAAATGCGACGGGTTATGAGTTCGTTTCTCACTCGGGGAAATGAAATATTTAGTCTTATACCTAAAATGAAATATATATAAGAATATAATATAGAAATATATATATAAGAAATAAGAAATAGAAATAAGAAATGAAATATATATGTTACTGAGGTAAAATCCAGTCACACACTTGTGTCTATTTGAATGTGTTTTTCATATTGATGGTTGTGGGTTCGATTTCCATTCAGAGAATTGTGTACTTTTATATCCCCGCTCTGGTAACAAGATAAAAATGCGGTATTGATTTTCGCTATTTCTCCCTTCCTTCAAAAGGAACCCAAAAGTTAGGAATGGGGGAACTAACATAACGTTATCTATATAACAAAAGATGCATGATAATAAAAAAAGTTTCTTTCTGTGATTGTTACAGGTAATAAATATTGCAAGTTGTTTGCTCCCTGTCGTATTGTTCTGAAGTCAGAACTAAGTTTCAATAGTCCCGTCGCCCCTACCGTTTGCAGTTTGGGGAACAAAAATATGGGTACCACCTTTATGAAAGTTAAGTTACTAAGATGAAGAGAAATGGGAGTATTACTATTAACATATAATTCTTCTATTATATTGTAATAAAAAATCCTATATTCAACTTTGAGGCCATGTATGGCTTTAACAAACGAGGGCGACTCCTCGGACTCCTCAAAGCTAGTTCAGTTGAAATGCAAAGCTTTGTCTCCAGTCTTGTAGCACGTGTATCATGAGCATTAAGCTCGTGCACTTACATGATACATCTAATTAAGATTCAGGGGATTTTTATTACAAATTCAAAATATGTTTTATTTGAATAGACTTGTTCCAACACTTTTTAGCACTTTTTTAAATTTTTGGGAAAATGTATTATTACTTAGTTAGAAAACGTATAAAAAATTGATTCTATGCTCCAAATGCTATAATAATCTGTTTACTTGTACCGTCTTTCAACGTAGAAGACCCATTTCGAAGCTTAATTTGAATTTTACTAAATAACTTTTTGTTCTGAGAAAGAATTTGACTTTTAATTTTGTTTTTAAGATAAATGCAAAGTCTAAATTGGATCAGGGACTATCTACAGATTATCATGAGGCAGAATTGTAGGGTTTTTTCTCTAAAGAAGTCTTTTAAGTAAAACTTTGTTAGAAAACATCGACTCATTTGTAGATCATCTGTAGGGAAGATGAAGAAATTGTTACCAGTTTTTGTTTTCTGCTTGTTTAGAGTTATCTCTGTAAAATTTAGTAGCGAAACTAAAAAAACTAGCCTTTAAATTTGGTCTTTCCACCGAGCGGGCGTCGAACCCATAAAAATTGCGTTCGCATTAAGACACTGTCTCACAGGACCAGGATAACTTTAATGAACCTGGAAAATTTTTAATAAAATATAATGTTTCACAATCATTTTAAAATTTTATATAATTTAAAAAGCAGCTAATGTCGTAAATTTAATAATATATAAATTATTTTTGTTTCACACTCCAATCAGCACCAGGGGGAACCTTGCGTTAAAATTTTCCATTTACCACTTTCCGCCCCAATTATCAAGATATTGGGGAATTCAATATAATTATATTTTATTCATTAGGACATATTTTACGAGTATACTGTACTGTTTGGTACTTTAATATAATTGTTTGTATCCTTAAAGTTTCAATTTCAATGGTCCTTGTAATTGTATGGACGGTGAATAATAAAAAACGTGTGCTCTCTGTGATGATTTATTTTGTACTGACTGCTATACACTAATATGTTAAAAACGATCAGACATACCGCCCACCAAAAACAACAGTTTTTTAACAAATATTATACAACTTTAAATTATGAAATTGCGAGTTATACACTTTCTTATACTATTTACTTTCTTATTTCTTCTTTCCTTATTATTCATGATTAATTATTATTAGTTACCTTCTGTGTGGACTGTATTTTTTTGTTTTCAATTTCTAATTTAAAGTTTTTAAAGATTTTACATTTTACTTTACTTTACATTTTTCAACCTTTACATTTTACAATATTCAACACCTTTTTTATTATATTTTATTTTTGCATGCTTTGATTTTTACATTTATATTATTAACTATAACACCTTATTTGCCTTTATTGTTTTATCACATGCACATTTACACTTAACACCGCCCACCATGATATATTTATTCAAGATCCTTTGGAAGTGGTATTAATTTATACAATGGTCTTTTTATCTCATGATCTCCCTTGCATTGTACTGTGACAACTCTTACAATGTCATCTGTTCCAGGGTGCAGCTGTTTAATTCGTCCTAGCAACCATTTTGTAGGGGGCACAATCTCATCTTTTACAACCACAATATCTCCTACAGTGGGTGATGAGTGTATCTTTTGCCACTTATGCCTTTGCTGCAAGGTGTTAAGATACTCAGTTTTCCATTTATGCCAAAAATGTTGTGTTAATTTCTGTATAAACTGCCACCTGGTTAACAAGTTGATATTCTTGTTCTCATAACATATATCTGGAACGCTAACTAAAGGCTCGCCCACTAGAAAATGACCTGGTGTAAGCACTTCTTCTGTCGTGTTGTCTATTTGACAGAGAGGGCGTGAGTTGAGACATGCCTCAATCTGTGCCAGCAAAGTGGCCATTTCCTCATAGGTCAATTTGGTGTTTTTATTTATCCTTACTAAGTGTTTTTTCGCTGACTGGACACCAGCCTCCCATAAACCACCACACGTAGGCATTCTCGGTGGTATAAAGTGCCATGTTGTTCCATCATTGGCTAGAATTTCAGACACTTCCTTAACCATACTATTCTTGCTAGTTTGAAACAAGTCTTTCAAATCTTTGGCAGCACCCACAAAGTTAGTGCCATTGTCACTCCACAGATGACGACAATACCCTCTGCGAGCCACGAATCTCCGAAATGCTGCAATGAATGCTTGAGAAGTGAGATCTGTAACCGCTTCCAAATGTATGGCACGTGTTGCCATGCATACAAATAAGCAAATATAACCTTTACTTGTGTGATGTCCACGACCTTTAGATGTTCTGATCATTATCGGTCCAGCGAAATCAACTCCACTATTTAAAAATGCTCTATGTTGATTTACTCTTACTGCCGGTAAGTTACCCATCAGTTGATATTTTGTTTTAGCCTTATCCACAATACACGTTTTACAACTACGAATACATTTTTTGACAAAAGATTTTAACCCCACTATCCAGTAAGCTGATCTCAAATACGACATCATTAATTGAATCCCCCCATGAAGTGTTCTAGTGTGAGCTTCGTTTACTAACATTTTAGTTATGTGTTGATTTGCAGGTATTATAATCGGATGTTTTGTTAATTCTGGGATTGATGCATTTTTAAGCCTACCACCTACTCTGAGGATCCCTTTTTCATCTAAGAACGGTGAAAGACTGATAAGAGAACTTCTAACCTTTACTTTTCCATCTTTCTTGATTTCTTGGATTTCCTTTTCATATACTAAATTTTGATAATACCTTATACATTCTTCTAATATATTCTGCATCTCTACTGCATGTAAATATTTTTCTTTATGTTCTATTTTTTCTTTCTTAAAAATTCTTTTGCAATATGCTAAAACTCTCTTCATTCTAGATATTGTTGAAAATCTTTCCCAAATTGGTTTTTCGTCTACTATAAAATTACATTTAATCTTCAATTCTAATTGTGTCTCTGGTATATCTTCTCTATTTATTATAAAGGTAGACATGTCTTTCTTAAGCCACTTCGGTCCACTCCACCAATTTTCATGACTAGCTAGATCGCATGCTGCAATGCCTCTCGTTGCGATGTCAGCTGGGTTATCAGCAGACTGAACATGTCTCCACCTGTCGTTGTCTATTACTCGAGTGATTTCCGCTATTCTATTAGCAACAAATGTATGCCAACGACCAGGATGTGATTGCAGCCATGAAAGTACCACTGTTGAATCAGTCCAGGCGAATACTCTTTCTTTAGGAATTTTCAATATTTCCATAAGATCGATAATTAGATTTGCAAGTAGGACTGAGCCACACAGCTCCAATTTAGGAACTGATAATTGTTTTAATGGGGCAACTTTAGTGCGAGATGCAATCATTACAACATGTACTTTATCACCTTCTTCAATTCTTAAGTAAACCACAGCAGCATATGCTTGGGTAGATGCGTCAGCAAAACCATGCATTGTAACGTGATTATAATTCTCTGATGTGGTTTTAAACCATCGAGGTACTTTAATGTTTTGTAAATATATTAATCTTTCTCTGTAAATAATCCATTCTTCATTCAAGTTAGAAGGTAGTTCATCATCCCACCCTAAACTACAAAGCCACAATTTTTGAATTAAAATCTTCGCACTTATAACAACTGGTGATAACCATCCAAATGGGTCAAACAAGCGGGCAACATCAGATAGTATAGATCTCTTAGTAATAGGATATCTCATTTCAGGTAAGTTTACTGTAATTTTAAATGTATCATCTTTTCTATCCCATGTTAAACCTAATATTTTTATTATTTTATTAAGTTTTATTTCTACTGTATTTTTTGTTTCCTCCTCTTGTAAATATTCCATAATTTCTTCTGAATTACTTGACCATTTTTGCATTTCAAATCCTCCCCTTTTCAATACTGTCTTAATTTCATTACACATCTTCTTTGTTTCCTCAACATTTTCATTTCCTATCATTAAATCATCCATGTAGAAACATTTTTTTATTACAGGTGCAATATCAGGATATTCATGTGCTTCATCGTCGGCTAGTTGTTGCAATGTTCGTACTGCTAGATAAGGAGCTGAAGCAGTGCCAAATGTAACAGTTGTTAGGTTATAGGCTTCAACTTCTTTATCAGGATTATCCCGCCATATGATACGTTGTAAGTTTGTGTGTTCCTGTGTCATGTTGATCATTCGATACATTTTGACAATGTCTCCTACTACACATATTTTATGAGTTCTCCATGATGTGATCAAACTTCTGAGATCAGGTTGTAACACTGGTCCCACCATCATACAATCATTAAGAGAATAGCCATTGGATCCCTTTGCAGACGCATCATAAACTACTCGTACCTTGCTAGTTTCCTTGTCTTCACGAATTACGGCGTGATGTGGTAGGTAAATCGAGTTATTATCGTCTGTTGTTTCAACTTTCTTCATGTGACCCATGTCCATATATTCATTAATGACCTTTGAGTATTCGGCTTTCAATACTTCAGATTTTACAAATTTCCTTTCTAAACATTGAAATCTTCGTATCGCTTGTTCTTTTGTATCCCCACATAAATTAACTGCTTCTCCAGTACTGCACTTCAGCGGCAGGTGCACAATATATTTTCCCTCTGTATCCCTTTTTGTTGTATTTTTATATATTTTTTCACACATTTCTTCTTCTTTTGTAAATATTTTCTTCTTTGTATACGGCTCTGTTTCTATTTCCCAGAACTTTCTTAATATATCATTGTCTTCTTTAACTATTCTAGTGATATGTAGTGTTGTTATATTGTGTTCTTTGTTATTCATTGTTACTTTGTTTTCTCTTTGACCTGACAGTATCCACCCCAAACATGTTTTCTGTGCCACTACTCCTTCATTCATCTTAAGTAAACCTTCTTCTATAATTTTACAAAAGATGTCAGAGCCAAGCAGTATATCTATTCTGCCTGGTGTGTTATATGTAGGGTCAGCCAATGGTAGTGTTTGAAGCTGTGAACAATTAATCGCGATGTGTTTTGATGGTAATCTTGTAGATATAGTCTTCAGCACATAAGCTTTAACTTGAATGTCATCATTTGCATTAAATCGTGATGTAATTGTTAGATCAACTAAGTGTTTTATTGGTGTTTGATTTCCTTCTCCCACTCCAGAGACCACACCGTCAATTTTCGTTTTTGATAAACCCAAAAGGTCAACTACTCTTGCAGAAACGAAAGAAGCTTCAGAACCCTGGTCAATCAATGCACGAAGTAGATGTTTGTGTCCACAACATGATTTAACTTCTACTTGTGCTGTAGCAAGTAGCACTTCATGATCAGGTTGATGTTGAGAAAAATGTGCAGTTGTAATCCTCTGCTCTAATTGTACTGCTTTATCGAAATCCTTTTTCTCATTGGTGTCCCTAGACTGGTGTAACAGAGAGTGATGTTTCCTATGGCAAACTCGACATGATGTTGTTTGTTTACATTTAAAGACGTTGTGGTTAGGTATGAGGCAATTGAAGCATAAACGATTCTTTTTGACAACGTCTTGCCGTTGCTCGACAGATAGCTTTGCAAAATCCTTACATTGAAATAGATAGTGACAATTTTTGCAATAAGTACATGTAGGATGTGTACTTACACCGGCGTGTGCAGATTGAAATATATTTTTACTTTCTGTAGTTTCTGTTGAGACGTGAAATAATTTATGTGTTTGAGACTTCTCTTTAGAATGTATTGACATTGGCATAATTAATTCTAGTGTACGGAATTTTGCTTCAAGAAACCCTTTCAACATATCCCAAGTTGGTAATTGATCAGTGTTATTGTTATAAGTAAATTCCTCCCAATCCTTTAAAGTCTCCGGGTCCAATCTCTGACTGACCAGAAATATTATTACAGGATCCCAAGAGCTGGTGTTAATTTGTAAATTATTTAAACTGTTAATACATTCTGTTGTTGTATCCAAAATATTTTTAATTTGACTAGATGACTGACTACTAACCTTTTTCTGACCAAATAATCTTTTTAAAAGTGAATTTAAAATCATTTTTTTATTCCCAAAACGCCCCTTAAGTAAATCCCATGCTTGTACATAATTAGTTTCTAATGTTTGAATTTGTCTTAATAATAATTCTGCCTCCCCAGACACACTAGTTTTTAAATAATGTAACTTTTGAACATTGCTTAAATTTGTATTGTGGACAAGAGCTGTAAACAAATCGTGATAAGTGGGCCAATCCTCGTATCTTCCCGAGAATGTAGGCAATTGTATCCGTGGCAAGCTACTAACAAATGGCGACGAAAATAATTGAGCATCTTGACTTACGGTTGACACGTTGGCGATCTCCGGCGCTTCCATCTTTATTAAATGGTCACTTAAATCCGCATGTAATAACAAATAAAGATCCTCAACTTGATAATAATCTTCATTTAAAAAATACGGTAATATCCCCTTTTGTTCTCGCGGCGTGCATATCGTAAGGTTGCTATGAGCTTGCTTAAATGTATTCCAATAATCTTCGAGAATTTTCAATCTTGCTTGTATATAACCTTTAGTGAGTCGTTGTTTCGGACACTTTTTTAAGTTAATCTGCGTTTTCTGTATAATATTATAGACTTCTTGTAATGTAGTTAAATATTTGTCTTGTTCCGCCGTAGTTTGTATTCTTTCTTGAGACATGATTTTTAATTAAAACGCACCAATATGTTCAATTCGATACAAACAAATTTGAGTCTTATTCCACTTACAATAAAGTTCACATAAAAACTTTGTTCAATCGATTGCAATGAATCTTCAAGTAAACAACTCGCGGCTTATCTAAGGAATGCGGCAGCCTTTTGTCTTCGCTTCCGGTCGAGTCGCTAATCGTCCGTCCGATGCTTTCCAAATCCGGCTCGTTATAGGCCATATGTTTGTATCCTTAAAGTTTCAATTTCAATGGTCCTTGTAATTGTATGGACGGTGAATAATAAAAAACGTGTGCTCTCTGTGATGATTTATTTTGTACTGACTGCTATACACTAATATGTTAAAAACGATCAGACAATAATAATTTATAACTAAGCCGATTAAAATGTCGGTTGTACGTGCAAATTACGTGTTTGATGGATATTAGGTCGACCTTTTGAATGGCCTGTTGATAGCACGAATCAATATTCATCCTATTGTAAGCTTGTAATTAGCGTGTATGCACTTAGTGCATACAGTATGTATTGATATAGTTATGTAGCTTCACGCAGGGTAGGCAGAGGGAACCTAGTGTAGAGACACTCCGTTTTCCACTTTCCGCCGAATTTTCGAGGCATTGCGTGCTAAGTGGCAATGACTTGTTACCAGAGCAAGTATTAATAAATGGTAATTCATACCTTAAGTGGGAATCGACCCCACACCCCTTGCGTTGTCAGTCACATACTTGTGCCACTACGCCGCGATGGCTTCTACATAGATAAGAAAATTTAACACGACCCTTGAATAAAGTTAATAATTTATTAAAATAATAAATGATAAAACAAGTATATCATATCTTTTTAAGAAAATAATAAGTATACCTAACCATTAAAAAATCGAATATAAAATTAAATTTTACAAGCATTTCTCTCCAAACAGAGTTAGGTATTACAAAGAGTAATGTGTGCAATTTAGACAAAAACACCACTTTAATGAGGGAAATTCAGAATGATGGATGGACAAGAGGAAACAAATATGTTTACTTTACGGTGCGCTTTAAATTAATATGACAGGGCCATTCCGTGGTTTTGGGGTTTCGACCAGCTTTTGTGCTGGTGTATATAGAATAGGGCGGTGATGGTGGAGTGAAAATTGTAATGGGTTTAATGGAAGTATGTACTTTTTTTTCAGTTTCACGTTCTATCCCACACACAGCAGCATAGGCAGAGAGAAACTAGTGTTAAGACAGGCCGTTTCTTTGCGCAGGGGCAAACCGATAGGTCCGATTCCCATTCGGGGAGATGAAATATTTATTTAAATGTATATTTCTATTCCTTCTCTCTGGTTTCGAGGGGGTCGTATATGACTGACAGACGGACGGACGGACGGACGAAAAAGCAGACAGACAGATGAATAAAAGGTACAGAACCCTAAAAATACATAAAATTAGGCCCATTAACATATATAATATATACTATGTTTATATAGGGTCTACTTTACAGGATGTTACGAGAGCATGTTGTTTTATCCCTTTGGGTGTCAAATGATATTTGGGCGAAGGTCGGGAAAGCCGCACACGGTAATTGTTTTCGTATTAACTGAGAATTACGTGATAAAATTATAACCATCTTCCCTTATATATTGTACGTAAGTGTATAAATTAACTTTTAAAATAATATTGATTATAATTCTTCTGATTGAAAACGGATTGATGATGTCAGCACGTCTAACAGAATATCTTAACGTTAGGTTCCTTCTGCCTACCCTGCTATATTTAAGCAGGATACAGCATAAAGCCGATTAAAACTTGCACATAGAGTAAAGCTGAGGCCAGTCGTGGCGCATGGGTACAAGCGTGTGACAGAGACAGGTAAAGCGTGGCGTTTAGTTCCGCAATTCAACACGCAATGGCGCCAGAATTCGGCGGAAAGTAGAAAGCGGAATGTCTTAACACCAGGCGCCCTCTCCCTACCCTGCCTACTACATGCGGGATACAGCGGAAAGCTGGATGTTAAATAGAGCATGAATAAGCGTATTAGGTATGGTAAGAGAACCAAACTTACCCTTCTTGAATAACCTTGTGTAACAGATTTAAATACAATAATGTTGGGTTCACCTTAATATATAGTCGGCTTAGAGTGTAAACCTGCTAAATCTGTTTTTTTAATTCTTCATTATGTATATTTTTATATTATTCGAAAGTGTAAAATAAAAACAAAATTAACTGTTTTCTTTCATTTAGTACAGAATACAAAAGAATTGACGAAAATTATAAACACCTTCTGATAATGCATAAATATTTATAGTTATTTAAAGACGTCTTTTGTCTGCCGTTAATTTCTTAATAGCATATTAACAGGTTTATACTCTAAGCCGATGATACAGAAGAATTATTTGTAACTAACTGACTAACTAACTGTTCATACAGAAATTTCAACAAACTCACAGGGGCACAGTCGTGCGAAACCTTAAAATGTTAAAAATAAAAAGAAGTGAACAATTCTATCCTTTCTTTTCTCTGTTCTATTACCGCACTAGTGTGATTAAAAATAAATAAATATAAAAAATTAAGTACAAATAAAAAATACAATGACTATAAATGTGGTTATGGGTGCATTTTTCATTTGGGGAAAGAAATGATTTGCATTGCCTCACTTTGGTAACAACACAAAGAAATGTCTCACTTAGTACGCAATGTTTTCAAAAATAGGCAGTGCCCTCGGAAGGGAGTGTCTTAACACTAGGTTTGATCTGCATACTCTGCTATATACGGAGTAAGGAGGAAAACCAACAAAATTAAAAAATATATATCAATATATATATATATATATATATATATATATATATATATATATATATCAAAAGTATACATCAAACCCATAACCATTGCCTACAGTAAAACATATTCCAACTAAGACACGACGGTATCTAATAAATTATATTAATAAATTACACTAATTTATACTATATAACAATATATACATGATTAAAGACAAATATTAATTATGTTAAACATATTATATTTGTGAAACAATATGAGTAAATACAATTATTTTAGATCTTTGATACCTAATATCGCGATTGTTCCGAATGCCACGTAGAGAAATGTTCATATTGTGAAGATTTACAGCTATACATTTCTAATAGTAAGATATGCAATGGTAGTGGGTTTGATTCCTTTGGGGATATCACTTGATCATCGTCTTATAAAAGCGATTTTTTCGCTTTGAGAAGGCGAAGGCCAGTTGTGGCGCAGTGAGTAAACGCGACTGGTTGTGGATTCTATCCTCACTCGAAAAAATGAAATATTTATTTAAATTTATATTTACATTTCTTCGCTCTGGTGTCGAGGCAAAGCACGGCGTTGGGTTCCGCCACTCAACATTCAATGCCTCTAAAATTCGGCAGAAAGAGAACGAACGAACGTGGGGAACGGAAGTGTCTTAGTGGGAATGAAGTGTCCCAGGTTTTCTTTGCCTACCCTGCTATGTGCGGAATATAGTGTGAAGCTAAAAAATTCTAGTTCTATATAATTTGACATACAATGTTAGTCGTTCTGGTAGAAATTGCTTTGGTATAGCTATAGTGCTATTTATTACAAGAGTAAAGTAAATGCAATTTGCTAGTTAATTGGAATTATAAAACTTTTATATTCCCTATTTACTTATATAAAACAATTTCTTTACATTTTTACACTTTTTGTATTATAAAAATCTTCCGTTACCAAGTGAATGATGAGATGGAACTACTGGACTGAAAGAGACATTTTTGAAATATCTACGGGAACGTGATATGCACATTAAAGGAGTAATAAATATTTTGTATTATATTGAGCTAGTGTTTTCTTACACTGTATAGAGGAAAATAAACAGAGAGAATTAAGAGTCAACATCCTCCGTATTCTAGTGGATTTGAAAATTTTCTGGTTAAGCAACGGAAATCAAAGCGGCGTTGAGTTTCGCGTTATATATTTATTTTTTGTTATGTACAGTTTAAGCGATCAAGCCATACGTTCTTATAGAACTCTTGTAACAACTCAATTGTAATTTAAAAAGTAAGTTGTAATCGCGTTTTCTATTAGACACTAGAGTCACTCCATCATGGCCTTAAACTTTGACATCCTCACTTAAATATGATTTTAAAAAATACTTATTTCGTGTAGTGTTAACTCAGTTTTTTTAATAAAACGGCCGTCACGGTGCAGTGAAACATCATCTACCTGTAAGCGCGACAATTGTGGGTTCGATTCCCATTGCATGAAATGAGGTATTTTCATTTCCCCGCTATAGTGAAAAGACACTCAATACGCAATGTCTCAAAAATTTTACTGAATGAGAAGTATCTTAACACTAAGTTCCCTCTGCTTACCTTGTCCGCAGGCAAATGCAAGAAATTATTTATTTTTCTCTTTCATTACGTGTAAAATAAATAAAGTATATACTCAAAACAATTATCCTTTTTCAATATAAGAATTCCAAGTATCTCACCGGATATGAGAATGATGTATCAAAAGTCGTGCCGGAAGTTTGTCGGTGGTGGCTCCTCTCATATATCGATTTGCACGCTGATGTGAATATCATGCATTTCAATAAACGTGACAGGAATTTTGATATTTGTTGTAGTTTTCTCTTTTGTATTACTTTTTGTTAATTTTGGTCAATTCTTTTGGCTTCTTAATTATTTTCTTCTTTTTTCTTAATTTTTATTGATAAAAATAAATAAAAAACAGCTTAGCGCGTTGTCGGTCAGTCATTAAGAAACAAAATAATTTTATATTTATACAACATACATATATAAACAGCATAGCTTAAAGCTTTTAGCTTAGTTAGTCCCAAGAGAAAAACATATAATATATTTTATGATATTTCTAAAATCCACCGAAGCGTTGGCGAGTTGGCGAGTGTTAGTAATAATTAATTGTTTAGTTGTGCGCAATTTCGAGAGTGCTAAAACCAAATTAATATTTTAATAGCCAGAAAGCCGTGGTGGTGTAGCGGCACAGTGTCTAATTGAGTTTTGAGTTTGATTCCCGCAAATTAACTATTCTCTTTTCTTCTTTCTGCTAATAAAACTAGCAGAATGAGGAAAAGAAAGCCAGTATGTATATTGCTTCAGCTAAAGTAGTTGTCGCCCTCGTATGACTGAACTTTACACGAAAAATGCCATTTTCTTCGTTTCCGTTAGAATTCTTGGTGTTCCTCTGGGACACATAGGTCACCAAGGAATCATACATAGTTCTACACCACGTAGAACTGGCTGTGCATTGTCAGTAAATCACTAAGTGACGATAGAATTTTATAAAAAATTCTAGCTTCACTCTATATATCGTACATAGAAGTTGTGTTAACACACTCCATTCCCATTAAGAAACTCGTCGCGGCGCTTTAACAGTCGAAACGAATAATCGAGTAAAATAACAGAATAAATAAGCATTCGAAAATTAATAGTTTATAGCATTTTAAATGAATACGTGCTCGTGTGTAGAGTGAAACACGAGTCCCATATCATGCATATTGATACCAACATAACCGTGTTACTGCATAATTGTCAGCTCTCTCTCTCTTCATTTCCAATACAATACAATTGATAAGACTATTCATTGAATATATTTGAATATTTTCTCTACTACTATTTTTTAAGTGTTATTATATATTTAGAAGAGAAAATTGTTTTTTAGAAAACGTATGTAGTTTTCTTTCTAAGAATAAATGAATGAAACCGACGATTTTTTACTTTGTCAGCCTCTATACGAAGTGTTCTATTTAGCCACGTCTCATCGCCATAAGGGATTATGGTAATTTGTCAGTTCTTTGTCTTTGTTAATTTATTGTAACGCTAGAGTGTTTGTGCGGTTAAATAATCTAATCTCAGTAACTAGTGGATTGAAACAATTCATTTAAGGAAGATGGCTAGAGGCTACTATTACATGACCTTAATTACCTTAACGTAACGTTTCTATGTTACTTCAGGCACTTAGAATGTGTCATGTGTCATGTGTCATAAGCGTCTCTTGGTTATTTGCGTTTAATGTGTACTCCGCCGGTAAGAGGTAGTATAAATTTATATTTATAAAAAGTCAAGCAAGCTTTTAAGTTTTATTTTTGCGAAAAGTTAATATTAATCACACACAGGCACAAAGTGTACTGCATAATCAACTGGTTGTGGGTTCGATCCCCACTCGAGGAAAGGATCGATTTATATTTTCAATTAAATGATAATTATAATAGAACACCATCTATAATACAATAAATACTTATTTTATTTTCTATATAAAAAGTTCGAATTCAAGCCTCATAATTATCAAAACTAAATGTACTAATGTCTAATCTAATATCTATCAAATATCGATACATAATTGTAACAATAGTTAGCGTTGTCTTGTCACGCTACTTTGAGTTCAATTAGCGAGACGGCGAGAACGTGACGTGATTCACATGTCACGTTGTATTCGTGTGGAATTCAATTTACTTGTAACTAGATGCTTGTTAATGTCAATTCAGATTTAATTTTATATTCCGTGCGTTTTAAGTTATAGTTTTAAATATATAATATATATTAATTTATACTTTTAAAACTAACCTCTAAAATGCTTTGGTTAAATATGCTGAGAATAATAATGGCCTGAATTTAAAGCCTTTTTTATGTTGGATGGTCCATTTATCGAGAAAGGCATGTATATACTCGTATTAAGCATATTATATCTCGCTATTTTTTCACGGAGAAATGTCTGGATTATAACTTTATTTTCCAATTGTTTTCTTCGATTTATTAAGAAACTAGCGACCCTCTTGCGGCTTCGCCCGCTTTAACTACTGGATTATTCATGTAATGTATGTTTGCAAAGCACTTAAGATAATGTGAAAATTAATTAAACCCTAATGCGACCCGCATTTTTGTAGTTTCAATCAGGATTTTCCAATTGTTTTACCCAGCAAGGATTTTTTTGTAGGTACCGTAATTTTAAATCTGTGCTACTAATCTTTTCAAGTACTTATTATAATATATTTAAATGGCTATTTTTAGATAGTTAAATGACTATTTTTAAACGGAAGAAATTATAAACAAAAACCTACCTACTACTAACTACTACAAAAAATGTGAAACCAAATATATCGCGCTTAAATAATACATTCAACTCCAATTATCCAATACATGCAAACGCTTCTAACTAAATCTTCGTTGCTATAGAGGCAGCCCGGTTTTTTTTTTCGAGCTTGTGGTTAATGCTGAAGGGGGTATTCTGTCCCTGATGAAAAGCAAGCACGACGTGGCTGCCTGTGAGGAAAATTAAATAGAATGCATGGGCCGGGAATCGAACCCGGACCGCCTGCGTGGCAGGCGAGCATTCTACCACTGAACCACCGATGCGTGTAAGGCAAGCGGGCACGGCGGACGCATGGCGAGAGGCGAGCCGTTTCGCAGCAAGGATTTTTTGATATTGTAACAACTTCTAAAGTACTTATTAAAATGAAAAACAGTAAAAGACAGTTTTGGTCTACATTAAATGGCCAACGTAACTAATGTACTTATTTATATGCTGAGAGTAAGGGATAAGTGAAACTTGAGTCGGCACAGCTGATGAGTCAACGGCGTGATGTGTCAACAATTAAATGCGTTTTTCTCTAAAACTATTCGCAATTTCGAAATAGTGTAAAAAGAAAATTTTATCTTCGTTTAACGTAGAAAATTAATAAAGTATTTTAAAGGATAAGGATTAATACCATTATGGAAAAATATCCCTCACAATAAAAAATATATTGAAATTACTATTTTTAGACAGAAATATGATCACTACACGTTATCCTTAAAAGATAAAAATAAGCTCTCGCGGACTTTTTTGTAGATCTTATTAAGAGGAACAATACTCCAGTACATTTTTTTCATGTAGTACTTACCATTAGAGCAGCACATGCGCGAAAGTGTCTCAACGGGTAGGACTTTATACACATTTATCGTATTTATGTTAATTTACATAAGAATGTACAAATAATAAACTATATATAAACCTTCTACGAAAAACACTCCACTTAATGGTGAAGACTGCATCAAAATCCTTTGGGTGGTTTAGAAGAAGAAGAGTTAGAAACAACAGACAGACACGAAAAGCGACTTTGTTTTATAAGATATAGGATAGGATAGGATAATAAAACTGCAACGAGGGTTTTAATGAAATTAAAAAAAATAAATTATTCGATTCAAAAAAAAAAATATGGATTCTAAGAGGCGGTAAGAAAGATAAGAAGATACCTCGGTTGATCCTCGAGGTACCTACTGGAGAAAGTACAAATCGCAGCGTTGAGTTTCGCAACTCAACACGCAATGTCTCTAAAATGGGAAAGCTCCTTTTTTCCTCTGCTATTTCCTCTGCCTATCTTGCTATATACAGGTAGCCTGTGAAAGTTATATAAATAGAGAGTATTAAAAAACCAAAACAAAATTTAAAAAAATAAATCTCTTTTCGGTACAAACAATACTGTTTCATACAAACAACGATTATACCTCAGGTCTTTGTGAATTGTTCGTTGTCATAAATGTTTCTGCTAGTTCATACCAAAGTTAATCCTTTGTTTACCAAATACATGACATTATTCGTACAATAGGTTTTTCAGTTTTAGTTTACCTTTCGTATATTAGGTAGTACTAGTTAGATTTTGAAATTTGGATCTGGGTTCAAATACGTGCGAGGTTTAGAATTTTTCTCATGACTTTTGATATTTATTAACAGATCTGAGATTCTGTTTGTAACTTGTCTATATGTTTACACATCATAATTTTTTACTATTGCGTGAAAACTGTGAAAATTGCCTGGGAAAAAGTGCGAATATTTGTGCAAGGAATATGATTATAGAAAGAAAAAAATATATAATTTTTTATGTATACAATAATTATTTTCCACTTTGAACTAGTGATCAGTGACGAATGGAGTGTCCTAACTCTAGGTATACTTTGTCTACCTTGCGATACATGGGAAACAGTCTGAAGCTCAGAAAAAGAAAAAATATATTTATCGCATAATATATATGTAAATCAATATCACTATTATTTCTTTCTTTTTATTCCCAAAACGAAATACAAAAAAAACGGAAATAAACAAAAAAGTATGTTTATTCGGTCCAGTATTTCCGGAAAGGGCTGAAACAGACAGACCGAGTAATTAATTAAATGATGCATTAAGGTAACCCGTCAACCATTTACTTTGCCAACCGGCGCCAATATTTTTTATTCCCCAGACCATCAATCTACTCGGATAATGCCAAAGTAGAATGTCCAGTAAAGATATCACGCTATGGAAGGATTTATAAACATTTGAGATATTAGAGTAGGCTGAGGGAACCTAGTGCTAAGACAGTCCGTTTCCCCCTTCCTGCCTAAATTTTATGAAATTGCATGTTGTTGAGTGGTGGAACTTATCGCCATGCCTTGTTTTGTCTAAAACCCATTTCTACCAAAGATATAATAAACAGGAACAGGAACGAAAGTATCTCAACGGAGGATCCTAGCAGTACGTTCCCGCGGCGTACCCTATGTGCGGGATACAGCGTGAAGTTAAAATGAAAATAAAATAAACAAGAAAATTATTCAAATTATTTAAAATTACTGTCATTAACTCCCAATCATTAATATACATATATGATACCAAATGCCTAAAGTGTTTTTCTCTAAAACCATTAGGCATTGCTAAATAGTATGTAATCATCATCATTTGTATGTAATCATGGCGGTACTACCCCTACAACCATTTTGTTAATATCGTACGGAATTATTTTTGATAGAAATCACATAAATTCTGAGTAAATATGAACTATAATTATAATGAATTGCTATGAAATGATTATGAAACTCAGAAACTATAGGTTTGAATTTAAAAACTGTTTTTATATTCAATAGATTATATTTATTATATATTGAGGTTTCTTACCTTAGCCACTTAGAATGTTTATATATATATATCAATATATATGTTTATTTATATTATACATAACATTATAAAATATCCTATGAAATGAGAGCGGACAGATTTGAGGTTAATTTTTCTTTTATTCTTCCAAAATGTGTTCTAGCTATATGAATATTGATTAGAATCTATATAAGCAAGAGCTAATTGTGATACCTACTGATGTGATACCTCTACAGTGTACGCCGCAATGACGACGGTTGCTCGGTTGATAACTGCGTCGGTTAAAGGGAATGGTTGACTAGTTTCATGCATTTGAATTACAAATGTCGCCTAAAATCATATATGCTGATATATCATCATTGTAAATTATTATTTGCATTTGATTATATGATGCATTGATATTGTTTTAGGTTCACCTTGTATTCCGCATAGTAGGCATAGGGAACCAGGGAACATTGTGTTGAGACACTCTGTTCCCATTACACACTTCCGTTCCACACTTTCCGCGGAATTCTGAAGGTATTGCGTGTTGAGTGGCGGCATTCAACGCCGCTTTTTATTTCGTTGCCCGAACGATGAGAAGAAAATATGAAATACTTCATTTCCTATATTGACAATCGAACCCACAACCTGCCGAGAGCCCATGCATCACGACTGGCCTCTATGAAAACCTTTGAAGGCCTTTTGAATGGAATGGGTTAAATACCATATTCTCTTCATGTTGCATGGGAATACGTTCAAGAAATCATATTTTATATTTAAACTTTAAAATTAATAGCTATAAAATTACCATTCCAAGTCTTAATTAGGGGCATCTTGGCGCTCAACTTTTACAATCTCCGGTTCATCTCTTTTGGTTGCCAAAGTTTTATTACTGAAATTAATCCTTTTTTATCTATGAGTTCGCGTAAAGGTGTCATACTGAAATTAATGTCAATTATTCTAGACCACGGCCCGTTGGAACTTGGCCTTGACTTGGCCTGGACTTGGCCCGTTGGAGCTTCTAAGACAAACCCAATTAAAAAATATGAAAGTTTATGTGAAAGTGAAAACTCGTAGTACATATAAAAAAAAAGTGAAAATATATAGATATTTCACAAAAAAAAATCATCACCAACTTACAATTGTAGTTTATTTCATAGAAAAATGAAATTAGAATGGAAATTGAACCCAAAACAATTGCGCTTACAATCGGACGCTATGCTAATTTAACTCTGATTGACATGTAAGAGGTACTCGGAGCTCGCAGTAATGAGATAACTCAAATGTGTTCTTTATCAACAGTCATATACAGGATTGATAGAGGAAAACTAGCGGTAAACCCTTCTTTTCTCACACACTGCCTAACATTGGAAACTCTCGCCACATTCCGTATAAGAGAATCATTTCCGCAATTGAGAACTGAATCCATAATCATCGCGTTCTACAGTTAGATGCTGTAAAATCAACAATTTATAGCAAACAGTCCAAGGTAAAATTTTCAAAGTATGTATAAATTAGCAAAGCTGTTTCAGGTCTATCAGAATTATTAAATACCAAATATACACCTTCACGCATGACAAAGCCCATTGCGAACTTGCCAGAACTTGTTTGAAGTCAAAAGTCCACAAAGTCAACAAAGACAAACATCGATCCCTCGTCTTCTCGCTTCATACGTTGATGGGTACTGAAATGAAAGTTTACACATACTTTAAAGAGAAAACTTTGGTTTACAGAACGTTAGCTTTTTGTCGTTTCTTTGTTTTGCATCACGCTGTATGCCGCACTTAAAAAGAAAGGCAAAGGGAACATAGGAATCTAGTTTTAAGACACTCCGTTCCCATTAAGACACTTGCGTTCCCCAATTTCAGCCGCATCCTCGAGACATTCCTGGTTGAATAGTGAAACTCAACGCCACACATTGTCGTTAAAATATTTATTCCTCGAATGAGAAATACTCACTTATTCATAAGGAAAAATTTAATAAATATTCACATGAAATATTCTGATGTGTGAGGTCAGTGTTGTCAGTGCAACGGAAACTATCACTGAAATGAAATGTGGTTTTTGTTTTAGTTTCTATTGTTCTTATATACGTTGACACCTAGGTTTTTACTGTTTCAATTAGACATTAGACATTAGTATTATATTATGTTGGTAGTCGAAAGTCATTAGTTTTCTAACTAAATAACGAATGTTTAATAACATAAATTTCCCGGATTTGGATCCAAATTTGCTCCTTTTTTATTTAAGCAATTAACTTTAGAACTTTGTAGCTTATGGTTATTCTTTTAGTATGCATGTACCAAAACGACTCGAGGGAAAAAAGAGGGAGAACTGAGTTAGGGTTTACACTATCAAAAAGAATACCTACAGTTAAATTAACCTGTAAGTATAAATACTTTATAAAAGAAATGATAAATGCATACTTAAACATAAAGAGGCGAGTAAACGGGCGAAGTTAAAAGTTTAAGGGCCCACAAACCACAATGGTACTTCAGAAATTATAATGATGTTGGAAAAAATGATTGAGGTCTAGATTGTCCTTCAGAATTTTCTTTGAAATTTAATTTTAATTGAAAAATAAGTAAAATATTTATTTATTATATATATATCTTAAAGTACTATTGAAAGAAACTTTTATTTACTGAATAACTTATTTAGATTTATTAATCAAACTAGCGGCCCCCTTGCGGCTTCGCCCGCTTTTACTTCTGGATTATTCATATAATGTATGTTTGCAAAGCACTTAAGATAATGTGAAAATTAATTAAACCTTAATGCAACCGGCATTTTCGCAGTTTCAATAAGGATTTTCCAATTGTTTTACACAGCAAGGATTTTTTAGTAGGTACCGTAATTTTAAATCTGTGCTACTAATCTTTTCAAGTACTTATTAAAATATATTTAAATTACTATTTTTAGATAGTTAAATGACATTGGCATCTAAATCTTCGTTGCTATAAAGGCAGGCGGGTTTTTTTTTCGAGCTTGTGGTTAATGCTGAAGAGGGCATTCTGTCCCTGATGAAAAGCAAGCACTACGTGGCTGCCTGTGACGAAAATTAAATAGAATGCATCGGCCGGGAATTGAACCCGGGCTGCCCGCGTGGCAGGCGAGCATTCTACCACTGAACCACCGATGCGTGTAAAGGCAGGCGGCCGCGGCGGACTCACTTGTATAAGCATAACGTCGCGAGGCGCGTTTCGCAGCAAGGATTTTTTGATATTGTAACAACTTCTAAAGTACTTATTAAAATGAAAAACAGAAAAGACAGTTTTGATCTACATTAAATGGCCAACGTAACTAATATACTTATTTATATGCTGAGAGAAGGGATAAGTGAAACTTGACTCGATGCAGTTGATGTGTGAACGGCGTGATGTGTCAATAATTAAATGCGTTTTTTCTCTAAAACTATTTGCAATTTCGAAATAGTTTAAAAAGCAAATTTTATCTTAGTTTAACGTAGAAATTTAATAAAGTATTTTAAAGGATAAGGATTAATACCATTATGGAAAAATATCCCTCACAATAAAAAATATATTGAAATTACTATTTTTAGACAGAAATATGATCACTACACGTTATCCTTAAAAGATACGAATATGCCATCGCGGACTTTTTTGTACATCTTATTAAGGGGAACAATACTCCAGTACATTTTTTTCATGTAGTACTTACCATTAAAGCAGCGCATGCGCGAAAGTGTTTCAACGGGTAGGACTTTAGACACATTTATCGTATTTATGTTAATTTACATAAGAATGTACAAATAATAAACTATATATAAACCTTCCCTGAGAAATACTCGACCTAATGGTGAAATCCGTATAAAAATCCGTTGGGTGGTTTAGAAGAAGAAGAGTTAGAAAGTTCAGACAGACACAATAAAAAAGTAAAAAAAAATTTTTAAGTTAAACGGTTTTATATTGCAGATAAATGTACTAAAAGCTAAAAAATAATTTCATAGAAATTATGATTACTAAAATTTAATCGTGGGGCACGTCCAATATCTAC
>HE671319.1:194203-208804 GCA_000313835.2 Heliconius melpomene melpomene | reverse complement strand
TTTATTTTTAAGTTTTTAGTTTTTATTTCTCATGCTATTCAATTCGTTGAAATGAGGCTCGATGCCTCATTATTGCAAGGTTAATGGAGAATGTTACGAAGACCCCCCCAGAGGTCCAATAGAGGGACAAGGCTATGTACAACAAGATGTGCCTGAATCTTGAGGGGAAAACGCTAACGACATATCATTTTTATCCACTAGTGCCATACAGTTCTCGGCGCGCTTTTACCTTTTACCTTGGGTGGTACCCCTAGCGACGTATCATTTTTAGGCACCCTACAGCCACACAGTCCTCGACAGGATACCAGATCTTGACTTAGGTGGGAGATTCATATTGTAATTGTGTATAGTATACTGTATTATACTTACCAAGCCCTTTATTTTGATACCCATATTGATGGGATTGAAAGCTACATTATCCGCCATTTTGTAGCAGTGGCCATCTTTGATTTTGATTTTGTATAGTGCACTGAATTCTACTTGACAAGCCCTTTCATTTGATACCCATATTGATGGGATCGAAAAACTAACTTGTCCGCCATCTTGTAGCGGCGGCCATCTTGGATTTTGATTTTGTATAGTCCACTGAATTCTGCTTGACAAGCCCTTTCATTTGATACCCGTATTGATAGGATTGAAAAAACTAACTTGTCCGCCATCTTATAGTGGCGGCCATCTTGGATTTTGATTTTGTATAGTCCACTGAATTCTACTTGACAAGCCCTTTCATTTGATATCCATATTGATGGGATTGAAAAAAACTAAGTTGTCCGCCATCTTGTAGCGGCGGCCATCTTGGATTCACAATAATATTGAATATGGATAATTGTATTGTCACCAGAATCAAAGGCGTATACCAAATTTCAGATCAATCGGTTAACGGGAAGAGGGTTAAATTTCAATTACTAAATTTGACCCAAACAAACAAACGGGGTGAGCTAAATAAAACCGTTTAAAAAGCGACTTTGTTTTATAAGATATAGGACAAAAACCTATAATTTGGTAATTATTGTTATAATATTTATCACCATCTTCACGCTGACCTAGCGTTAGACATTCCTTTCCCCAATTTTTGCGGAATTCTGGAGCCATTGCGTGTTGAGAAGCGGAACTCAACGCCGCGCCTTGCAATCAACACCAAAGCAAATAATAAAAATAATAAATATTTCATGTCCTCAAGTGGGAATCGAACCCAACTTGTCTCATTTATAGTCACACGCTTGTGCTCCTGCTCCACCATTGCCCCCTTAACAATGAATGTTTTGTAATAATATTATTACATAATTTTATGCTTAAACCAGATGATTTATGGGTTAGGCTGGAAGTCCATAAATTTAGGACACAGATGCTCGGATTGTCAGCTACGAACAATTCTATAGTGGTATAGGAAATATGTAGGTACTATTCGAGTTTATAATATTGATTCGTAGTAGGCAAATGGTTTAATGAAATGATCTTAAAGTTTAAAGCAGTAAGTGGAAATAGAAATGTGTTGATAGGAACTGAGTGTCATAACACTAGGCTCTCTTCCCAAATTAACTCTACCTACCTTGCTATATGCGATTATATATTGTCCAAATAACATTATATTTTCGAAAGTCGCCAAGTAAATAACTAGAATAAGACAAGCCTCACATAGGGTACTTTTTAAAGGATCATATGCAACTTTCCTCGTACTATTAATATTCTCGTAAGGATGAATGTTCTATCTCCTATCATACAAAACTATTGAACGGATTTAGATGAAACTTTACATTAATATAGCTTATAAAAATACATTAGCTACAATTTATGTAAAATTTTTGTATGGTTTGGGTTGCTTGTTACCGATAAAAACACCATGAGAAACAAAGTTTTTTATTACTTGCGATGGTGGTTACGGCCAGGTCACAAAGAAACTATTTATGAGACCTTTATAGTTCATTTATATATTGCTTCTTCATTGTAAATTTTATATCAATAAGCTCATAATGAACTGGTTGCACGTGCACGGTTAACTCATTTAATAATTTTAATTGATTCTTTGTAGGGCCTGAATAAAAGGGATTTTATTTGAGTAATTGAGGATTTTATACGCGACTATTGTGAGTTCGTGAGGTATACAGTGTAAAACTAAAATAAATTATTGTTACTTGTTACATTTGAAGTCAGTCAAAAGTCACTTTAATTTTATAATAACAAGAATATTGATATTTATTAAACGTACAATATAAGTTTTAATATTTTTTGCGTCAAGCTATGTCTCACGGCAGGGTGGGCAGAGGGAACTAGTATAAAAACACTCTTCTCGAGACGTTCTCCGTTTTCCGTTGAATTCTGGAGGCATTGAGTGTTGAGTGGCGGAGTTTAACGCTGGGCTTTGCCTTGACACCAGAAAATTTTAAATACTCCATTACTCGAGGGGGAATCAAACCTACAATCTGTTGTGTTTACAATCCCATTTTATGCCCTTGCGCCAGACTGCCCTCATCTCAATAATTTTAACCCTGAAATAGAAGAATTGAAAAAATAAAATATAATTTTTATTTTATAAATGAAAAATAAAGACGTAAAATTCCTTTGACGATTTATAGCTAACATAAAAATGAGAATAGATTCTACACAAAACTGTTTTCTCCAAATACTTTCTAGTTCACTTAATTCAATATCGGGTCATTTTATGATTTAATGAAACGTATGATTGACTTATAATTTGTGAGGACGATTTAATAGAAAAAAGAAAATATATATTTATTTCGATTATAGTTTTTTTTAAAAGAGTGACGAAAGAATGGTAAAAGAAACTAAAGAGGCAAGAATTTTTGGTAGAGACGGAGAGAGACATGTCTTGACCGAAAGGTCATTTAAAAGAATAAGGGTCTCTGGCGGTCATGTATAAATAGGTTGATGACAGATGAGGCAAAAGATGAATTCAGAGAACACAGGTCTGCCCTCCTCTTCTCCTCTGTGAAGTGTTTAAAATTATTTATATAGATTTATATATACGAAATATGTTTAGCTCGTAGTGGCATAGCGTCACAGTGCCTGATTGTACACGCGAAGTACATATATGGGTTAGATTCCCTTTTGGAGAAATAAATTATTTTTATTTTCTTGCTGTGGGAATAAGATAAAGCAAAAGGATATTAAGTTCAACCGCTTCCAATAAAATATCTCGTAACTATGACGGAAAGTGCAGAATGAAGAAGGTGTCTACCTACTATTTGCGGGAAACGATGTGAAACTCAAAAGAAAACACGTACTTTGAAAGTGGAAAAAAGAAGAAAACAGAAAATTTATTCTGTTCATCTCTTTCTGTTCATCTTAATACAGTAAATATCTTCTCAAAGCTATTCAAGAGGCTTTTATAATACGAAGTCAATTAACGTCGATCTATCTATCGGCCGAGCGCCCTTCAAGATTACTTCAAAATCAAAGATATTTTACGATGACTCTTGTATCTCTCTTAGTTTATTGGTATTCTGAGTACAAAGCTTATACAGTTCATTGTAGTTATGGTAATTCATGATTTGAGATCGTTTAAAGAGAAGGTTGTGTGTTCGAGTCCCGGTTGAGGCTATTTTAAATAAAGAGTTAACGAGGTTTAGGCTGTCCAAATATGTTATATACTTGTACTTTTTCTTCTGTTGATTTGTCATTCTTATATACGAAGCCATCTTTCCCACCTTTTAAGGGCCAGGCCACGTAGGGGAATTTAGGAATTTTAATTCATGTATTTCAATTTGTTATTGTAAGGACTCTCGGTAAGGACAACGAGACTTTGTTCCACACGTATTTGAGACATTGTGTTTTGAATCTTGGAACCGAACGCCGTACCCCGCCTTATCAGAGTGGGAACATCAGAAAACAGTACATTTTCCTAGTTAGTCTACTCATAAATTAATTATTGAAATGTAAGCATATATTTAACATCTACAAAATTTATACATATATCTACATCGCGAGCGTGAACACGAACTTTTGATGAAAGTTGCTGAAAGGAACTAAGATTAAAACGTATTCCTAACGGTAGAACAAACTACGAGAAAGTGCAGTACATTTTGGAGACACACCTAACTTTGAGTAAAAGCTTTCCAGGAGCATATTAATTTTGTAACGTTAAAGAACGTTGCGGTCGTCGTGATGGTTGTAGGTACGGTTCCCACTCGAGGGAATGAAACATTTTCTTTTCTTCTGTTTGGTAACAAATCAAAGCATGATCTTGGGTCCCACGTCTCAACACGCAGTATCGTTAAATTTGTACGGTATGTAGGGGACGAACTGTCTTAAAACTAATTTACCTCTGTCGTAGTCTTGGTGATTTCCATTTCAACACACTGGTGAAGTCGTAGGTGAAAGAAAGCAACTTTATATACAAAATGATTAATATTTGTTCCAGAGGTAGTTAAGTATAAGTAAGTTACACAACTCAGAGGGAGGTCAATGAGTTATAAAAGTGTTCGTTCAGAGATCGCCTGAAATAGCGACCTTTAACTACCAGAAAACTTCGTTACCGTGAAATGTTACTTTCACATAGAGCTCACGTAGAGCTTATCGTGTTTTTATTTTCAATCTTGGGTAATTTACGGAAAAATATGGGATAGGTAAAGATACTACTATAGTACACTAGCTAATGGATTTGGTTTTAGTTTTTGAAATATTATTCTACAAGAAATTTTGGATTTTGTTTATATGGTTTTATCTGGGGCTACGCCACGTGGTCGAATGGAAACAACTATGGCATATTGAAAATATTAGCATAGTGTAATCCCTCCCCGATAAACGGATTATCTAACATAAGAAGAGTTTTTGTAGTAGTAGTTCCTGAGATTAACACGTTCAAACAAACAAACGCTTCGGGTTTATAATAAAGAAAGTCACCACAGCAACTCTATTAGGATGAGGTTGAATGCATACGACAATTGTAAAATAGGAACTCACTTAAGGATTTTTTATTTCCAAATTAATTTATTCTCATCCAGTTTAACTTAGGCGGTTTTTGCAAATGTTTTTTTTTTGCTTTGACTATAAATAAAATATTAAGTGATTTCCTATCAGCTTTACACTGTATTTTCGGTAAAATAACTTCAAATTATTATTTTTAATGAGTAAATTTCACAGAACAAAGCTTCCATACTAAATATTCTCTAGAGAACTATTAATTAGATTGAACATATTCAAAACTCATAACATCGCTCGCCGTACAAATTGACTGTGAGCAAGTTTGCGAATTGTTGTCGTAGTTGAGGCTAAGGATAAAACTTTCTGTCAAAGTGAAGGGAGTTTAATACACGAACGAAACTGATCAATTTAGTAGTGTAATATAGGGTGTAATTTAATTATTGTACTCGTATATAAAATAATTTTTAAAGTATAAAAATGTGAACGCACTCAAACCTGCACCTCTTGGAAACCGTCCAAACGTCCTGAATACTAAACCATACTTTCTCATCAAGCTATGTTGAAATTCTTATACGCTTGTGGTAACTTATTTATTTTGTAGTTATTGTAAGTAGAATTTTGTGTCGCAATTTTCTTTAAAAACATATTAATTTAATTTATTAGAATGTAGACATAGGCATAAATTGAAAGCCTTGTGCGTTGGAAGGTGCCTACAGGTGCGCAAACACATTAGCGTCTCGTCTCGTATGCTGGTGTGGCAGACGTGTCTTTGCATAATGCTAGAACTATTCACTTTCTAGAGCTAATAAATAGGCCGGTACCTATGAAAATATTTGGCTATTTTTTTCGTTTTGCAGAGGGAATTTAGTGTTCAGACACTATATTACCGTAAACACTCTTCTATTTCCCAATTTTCGCCTGTCTTGGAATATAATATATTTAATTTCCTAGAGCAGAAAACGAACCTACAAACGATCGCGTTGACAGGCCACAACTGGCCTTAACTATTATAAATATATTTTACGTTTAGTTACTTTCAAAACCAATCATCCAATCCAACATGAGCGCCGTTTAAAACCGCTCGTCAGTGCTTCAGCGACTTAATTTCCTTTGGGAATGAAATGTGGTTCTTTACGTTACCACGATAAAACTCATCGTATTACCTCTGTAGGTCGTTTACTTCTGACATTTACTCATACTAATAAATAAATGTACGGAAATAATAATAGGTTTCTTTTATTAAACGTCACTTTGTATCCCGCATATAGCAAGGTAGCAGAGGAAATCTAGTGTTGTGACACTCCGTTCTCCGTGCATTGTTTGTATAGCAGTGTAACTCAACCATGCGTTTTATCTTCTTACCAGAGCGTACTACAATTTATGTAAAGATTTTGTATAATTTTGCTATAGCATCACAATAACATAAAGCGGGCGAAACCGCGTTTGGGTTACTAGTAAGTAGGTATCTATTTGATACATTTTAAAAGTATTAGATCGCTTCAGGCTTCTTAGCAAGTAATAAAGGTATACCAAGAATGTGCAAGTTAAAGTAACCAACTTCTCAGAAGCTAACAAAAGGAACATAACATCGCTGTTCTTTGAACATTCACTGCAGCTTTGTTACTATATTTCAATGAGATAAATCCTAATTATAGCCTGCCAGGTATTTTATGGGCATCGCTATTTTAAGACTTAAGCAAAAGGGGAAACGTTATTGATTCCCATTTGGAATAATATATTTGTGTTATTGCATACAGCAAAGTAGACAGAGGGAACCTAGTGTTAAGGCACTCTGTTCCCCATCAATACATTTTTCGCAGATTTTTGAGACATTGCGTGTTGAGTGGCTGAACTTAACGCCGCTTTTTCGCCTCGTTGCCAGAGCAAGGACATGAAAATATTAAATATTTAATTCCCTGGGGTGGCAACCGGACTCACAACATGTCGCCTTTATAGTCACATATTTGTTCCCCTACGCCACGACACCTGACCTCCAGCCCCCTTGACTCCCGAACCCCCCTGACCCGACCCCCCAAATTATAATTTTTGGCATGACGTTGTTCAACGAAAAAAATAATATTATTTTAAACAAGTGAACCGTATCATACAATTCTATTATCTCCTGAAATGTCTACAGACATCTCGTAGAGCATTTATCTTATTACGTATTAACGTAACATGAAAAATGTTTTGATATCAAACGAGATATAAAGTATAATATTAAAGCAATAAAATTAAAGCTTATTCTTACTCATTTCTAAATTTCATATCCATCTGGTGAATAAAGACTTGCACTTGCAGATAGTGTTTCAAAAATTGTGCGGTGCATAAGAGGCGGAGTGTTTTAACATTAGGATTTCTCTTTCTATCTTGCTATATGCGGAATACAAAGTGAAGCAATTTTTCTTTAGGTTTCCGAATCTAGTGTTATGCCACTCTATTCTCATTAAGACACTTCCGTTCTCCACTTTCCGTCAAATGCTGGAGGCGTTGCATGTTGTGTAGCAGAACTCAACGCCGCGTTTTGCCCCGTTACCTAAGCGAGAAAATGAAAATATTAAATATTTTATTTTCTTGAATCGAATCTAGAACCTGATACGTTCCCATACACACACTTGTGGCCTACGCCACGTCTAGCCTCAAAAAAAAAGACCAATTAAAATTACTTTACTGTGCGTGAAAACATAATTAATTATCAAACAAAACTAATTATTTCGATACAACTTTAAAGCGACATAAATGCCCCAATAAAGTAATTAAACTGCTAAGCGGTTTATACTTTCATTATAATATGAGGGGCACTCAGGGAACTCATTTACGAGAAGTGTTGGCTTTGACAAAGGGTTGAAAAATCGAACTTACTCACGCCATTTACAGTTAGTTGGTTCTCTGTTGCACCATACTGACAAGATAGAAAGCGGTGTTAAGTTGCGTCAATGTCTTTAATTTGGGTGTCTCTATATAAAGTATTCCCCTTTTGCTATGCGGAAAAAACTGAGACACTTATCAGGAAGAGAAACTATATCACATGTACCAGGGTAACCTGGGAACCTGGGAACTTAGGATACTCCCTCCCTCATTAAGACACTCGTTCCCAGCTTTCAAATTCTTGGTGTATTGTGTTTCAAGTGGCGGGTCTCAACGCCGCGCCTTGCCTCGTTACCAGAGCGAGGAAATTAAAATAATAAATATTTTTCTATTACAGTCCTTCGATTATCTGGAACCGACTACCATCATTTTTTTTCAATCAGTCATAAATAATATTTATTGATCATCAGACATAGCGCTACAGTGGAGCGTCTAACGGCAAAGGTGACGGTTGTAGATTCGATTCCCACTTGGAGAAATTAACTATTTTAATTGGTCTGGTAACAAGACAAAGTGCTTCGTTCAGTTTTACCACTTAACACACAATATCTCAAAAATTGGGCGATGGACAACGTTCAAAACAAAAAATAATTATTTATTTAATTTTACAAATCAAATGAAAGCCGAAATAAACTCAACTAACTAGTTATAAGTGAAAAATAATGGAATTTCAAACTATTTCTAGTTCTCCGTACTTCCAGTACTACAATAAAACCTAAAAGGGTCTAAAGGACCGTAAACTACGGCCGCGCAAATTGTTTTACGTGAGGACAGTATTATAGTTTAGAGACTAAAGTTATGTGCCTCGAGAGATATGAAAGTAAATGGTTTTAAAAGACCAGTATATACATATGTTATATATGTCATACTAGAACTTGCCGAATGAGCACACAGGTAGATATCAATCTAGTGTAAAGACAATATTATACATTATTTTTCCAAAGTTAAAGCGACCCTATTAAAAAATCTTATAAAGTACCTACTTAAAACTGAAAAAGGCAGGAGTTTCTGCTACAATTAACTTTCCCTTACTGAATATTTAAAATGTCAGTATAGTAACCTTCACATTGGTAGGTCATAGAACATTAGCATTTAAACTCCTTCCGTGTTTCTGCAGCTCCGATATAAATCAACTTTACTGAACCAAACCTCCAATAGCAGTGCATGAAAACCATCTAATATTCTAGGAATGTACCTATATGGAACTGCCGAATTGAAGAATATGTTTATTTAAGTATAATATATTTAAAAGCCCAGTGTTCAATTCCGCCACTCAACACGCAATGTCTCGAAAAATTCGGCGGAAAGTGGGGAGCGGAGTGTCTTAACACTAGGTTCCCTCTGCTCACCCTCGTTTGACACAATTCCACTGTTTTTACGGTTTATAAGGCTTTGCAAGTCTGCACCTAACGTGATGGCATCGTTTGGTCGTTATGCAATTATTTTGTATGTATATATTGTTTTTTTTTTTTTAATTTAGTGCGGGCCAAGTTTGAATAAGTTATTTTTATTCCAGTTATTGAAATTCGATGTTAGATTTTAAATGTAAAACAATTTAATAGTTGTATGTACTCTTCAATTGTAGATCAATAATATGCGATTAGTAAAATTTTATATAGTATTATTTTAGATTTAAATAAAAATAGACTAATAAGGCGTCTGTCTGTATACATGCTGATTGCAGGTTCGATTCATCGGGGTATGGATTATTTTAATTTTTCTGTTCTGGCATAACAAAGCGCAATAATTAGCTTACCATATCAACAGTCTTAAGTACTTAAAACGGATAATCCATCTTCTCCTATATATGAGGGACACGGTGCGTAAAACATAAAATATATAATAATTATAGTTGTATCAAGCATTATTAAAAACCAATTATAGAATTAGCAATTACAATTATTTCAAAATAACTTTTGTATTTTCCAATACTTCACGTTTGTATGTGAAGTATAGCAAATAGATAAATATAGATTAGATTAGACCGCATGGCCCTGAATATTGATAAGTGTAAATATATAAGATTCTCACGTAGAACTGACTTAAATGCTAACTCGCAAGCTTATACTATTGACAACAGGGCATTAGAAAAAGTAGCAGCTATCAGTGACTTGGGAGTTCATTTCGATAGTAGGATCAGATTTCACACTCATATTGACAAAATCACTACTAAAGCATTTCAAATGCTAGGCTTTATTATAAGGAACTCTAAAGATTTTAAGAAGCCTCATACCAAGATTAGACTTTATTCGGCGTTGGTTCGATCTGGTCTGGAATATTGTGCGCAAGTCTGGTCACCTTTCTACGATGTACATATCAAGCGCATCGAGAGGATCCAGAAGCGTTTCCTATGGCACCTCTCCTACAATTGTAATAAAGCTAAACTATTGCCCACGTATCAAAGCCGCTTACAATATTTCAATCTTATTAGTTTGTTCGATCGGAGACAATTGTTGGGTCAGGTTTTTCTGTATAAATTAATTAATGGTGAGCTAGACTGCCCTCTTCTTGTTGAGAAACTAAATATAAATGCACCTTCAAGGTTACCCCGTGCAAGTAATTATACTTTATTTTTAAACAAAACTTCAAAAACTAAATTGGGCTTGAATGCTACAATAAATAGATTAGCTAACGAGTATAACAGGATGACAAAACAACCTGACGCAAACATTGACATCCTCTCAAATAGTCTTCAAATGTTCAAAAGTAAAGTTATTGCATTCCTGCGTTCTTCTTCGTCTTGACACTGGGGTCTTCTGTCTCGATCACGTATCTGTATGTATTTCTTATATATTGCATCTTTTGTTTGTATCATAATATACCTTATATATACATATATATTTAAATATATTTTAATAATAGTTATGTAAGTATGTGTAAGTAATTAATTTTAAGTATGTTATGAAACTGTCCCTAAACATGCCGTGGCAGCTTATAAGTAAAGCAACACTAAGCTAATAGTTTTAAGACATGTTTGTAATATCCGTTTAAGTGTATGTTTTGTTAGTTGTCCTTAATAAATAAATAAAATAAAATAAATAAAATAAATAAATAGATAGCAAAAAGCAAATAGATAAATGGAGAGTTAAAATTTATAATATGTTAACATTAGGTTCCCTCTGCCTACTCTGCTGTATACAGTGTGAGCCTAAAACAAATTATTTAAGTATTTTTATTGTTTCAGTTTATAATAAAAGTTTATTTTTAGACGGCACGTGGAAGAGGTAGAAAATCTGTACAAATTAAATTAAAAACATTATATAATTTAACTTTATTAGTTTAACACTGTATGTTAGATATATATATATATAATGTGCTTATGGGTGGAACCTAACATCGTGCATTGTCTTAGCGGACCGGTTTTTTTCTTTTAATAAATATATTTGTAATAAATATATTTTGTGGAATCGATCGATATTAACCTACAATCCCCACGTTTACATCAGAGACCACAAACACCACAACAACAATCACAAGCTAACAAGTTTTTTATACATTTAAGAAAGCTCTCTTTTAGAATAGATATATTTTTTAAGTTTTAAGCTGTACCCCGAAGATAGTTCATTAAAAAAATATATATCATTCTTGTACAAAGAAAATTCTCATTAAAATGTTTACTTTGAAAGGGAATCAAATACGGGACTACAAAAGGTGTCAAGAGCAGACATTACTAAATATTAAAAACTAGATGCATTTCCTAGGAAATTGTGCTCGAAATAAATGAATATAAGCTTCCTTCTTCTTCAGAATTTGAAATTTCGCTTAAATGGAACTACAGTGGAACACATTTGTTGTAACGTAGCCTTTTTTTTGTTATTTATGATATTTAATTTATTTTTTCTTATTTAGTCATAAAGTGCTACTAGAAATGGCAAACAAGTCTGTTTCTATAATATGAGAAAATGATATTAGTTTTCCACAAAACTGTAGTTTCATTATAATTTGTAGCCAGGCTTGTTTTTCTCATGCTGGAGCTGAAATAATTCTATTCGAGAGCTCATTCCTCGGCTATGAGCTGTGAAATCTAATTACGTTATTATTTGATGAAAGGCCGGAAAATGTATCTCGGGAACCTTTTATGCTTTCTGTTAACTAAGTTACAGTCGTGCTGCGATTTGGAATGTAGCCTCTTTATTTAGCAAATAGTTGTATACATTATGGCTGTGGGTTCGATTTCAATTTGATATTTAAAAAAATAAAATTAGATTTGTGCTATCTATCCTATGGCACTGAACCCTCCAATTTCCGCCCTAATTGAGTGGCGGATATCCACGTCGCTTTGTCTTGGTACCAATTCCAGGAAATTAAAATGATTGATTCCCCCGTGTGGGAATCGAACCCATATCCGACGCGTTGACAGGCAATCTAAGTGCCAAAAAAGTGACATAGAATATATAAAAATTGTCAAGAAAATCGCTTGGATATCTCACTAGGATCCTATGTGAGGAGATATCATGAATGCTGTACGGATCATTATATTGAATTTGTGCTCAGAGTGTTTAGATATAAATGATGAAATTGATAGGACTTGTAAATAATGTAAATGATGATATATTAATATGATGATGATATATTAATATATATAATAATAGAAATGATGTGGGGACAGATTAATGCTTTTCCTTCATGCTGTACCAGGGTCGGTAGAGGGACCTGATACCATACCGTTATTATTTTCCTTTCTCATTAAGACACTTCCATTTTGTAATTTTCCGCAAAATGCAATAGGAAATAAAAAAAAATAGTATTTCATTTCCTTGAATGGGAATCGAACCCACGACCTGTAGCGGTTACAGTCGCACGCTTGTGCCCCCGCACCACAACTTGAAATTATATTAAATAATATTATGTTTATCTTTTATTTATTTTTATTACATTTCGTGTGTTATTGCGTAGATATGTACTGAAATATCTTGTAAAATTTCAACAGCAACAGGATTGGAGTTTGTTTCTTTTGGATATCATCCAAGTTTTCTGTCCAATCAAGTTTTATAACGTTTCACAAATACCAAATTTGTAAACGCTTATTATAACTTCGAGATACATACCGTCCGTATGTATATCAACATAATAAATCTAGACAATAGTATTTTTTTAGTTCATGTTGTATATTGATTCCCAGCCTGCACAAGGCAGGTTAGGCATAGAAAACCTTGTATTAATTCCTAATTAAAATATGGTAAGTCCTGTGGTTTCGTCTTTGCGTAGTCTCTCAGTCATTCGGTGAGGAAAGAACTTTGGTATATAGATATACAATTATATATTGTATATACAATCTGGTCTTCTAATATAAATATTACAGTCACTCAACGCCCCGGCGTTAAGTTCCACTAAAAAAACTATTACTTCTGAAATATTCCAAGACTAGTGGTGGACACAGTGTACAGCTCAGGGCTATAGAAAAATGAAAATTTAAGGGTAAATATTCCGCGAAACGTTAATTAGGGATGTGAAACCGTATCTCTAAAAACATGAAAAGTTATACGAAAAAATGATTTTTTGTATAAAAATCTGTTGAGCGGTCGTTTCTATGACAACATTGGAAGGAAATTTACATATACTACTTAGATAGAAAAAATATCCGTTTTATATCTCTTTTCATTATTCAAAATTGAAGAAATTATTATTACTAAAAGAATTCAAATCATCCACATTACTAAGTATACATAGTTAAAGATTTTATTTGAATATTTAATTCCAGATATATAATAGAGCCTATAGAGTTTCTAAACTGAGTACTTGAACTAAGCCGCTCTCATAAAGTAGGCTCTAGTGTTAGCTTCAATGAACCGTAGCCATGTCTAATTAAACTTAAATGGTATATATCTGGGTAATATATATATTTGTAGATACGGAAACGATTTCTCAATAGGGGTAACGAATAGTTTTTATTTCCCTACTCTGGCACAACAAAGTGCGGGGTTGTGTTCCGGCATATGTCGGGGCTATCTAACTTCTAAGGTATGAATAAAATGCATAACAGTTTTTTTTAGCTACACGCTGTTTCTCGGCGGGGTAGACAGGGAGAATCCAGAATTAAAACACCTCATTTGTCATGTACCGCACAATATACCAATTTCATATTATGTTAAGTACATAAAATCACATTTTATCTTATTATCTGAGCAAGAATTAAACCCATATATGAAAATAAATTTTATTTTATTGCTAAACAACACTTTATATCTTCACTCTATATGGGGGGATTTTTAAAAATAGTATATAATAGGGGGGAAATAGTGAGAGGTACCAGTGGAGTGGTAGGGCCATTATCTAAATGAATTTAAATATAAAAAAGAATATATTGTTAAGAGTCAGAAGTGGTGAATGATTTTGAAAATAAAATAAAAACACATATCGTCTATATGCTTCTAAATAATTCGATAAAATAAAATCCCGTCAAAAACATAAATGTAAAATGAAAGCCAAGTTCAGTAATAAAACATATGCTTTCAGCGATAAAAGAAGTGAGATGTAAATGTATGCCAAGTTCAATGGTCAGTCCTGAAATTTATTTTTAACAATATAAAATATTTTATAACAACTGTAAATGCCCATTCTTCTTACAACTTGGAGACTTTATTTATGTCTAATATCTGATTTGGCTAGTTTTCAAATTAATTTACATCGATATAAATGGATGTATTCAAATTGTATTCTACTCAGATTCTATTGTAAATTCATAAGAAAACTAGCCAAATCAGATATTAGACATAAATAAAGTCTCCAAGTTGTAAGAAGAATCCCGTCAAAAACATAAATGTAAAATGAAAGCCAAGTTCAGTAATAAAACATATGCTTTCAGCGATAAAAGAAGTGAGATGTAAATGTATGCCAAGTTCAATGGTCAGT
>HE671319.1:151915-194103 GCA_000313835.2 Heliconius melpomene melpomene | reverse complement strand
CAATTATCATGAACTTTGATTGCTATGATTTCTTTACAGGCACTATAAGTAAATGTTCCTAATTGAATCTATTTATTGAAAAATTATAAGAAAATATTAAAAAAATACTAGTTTCGGATTTTTCCCTTAATATACACCCAATTACTTAACCGGATGCTAAATTTCACCATTCTAGGTCATCTGGAACTTGGTTAACATTAAGGTCTATAGGTCAGTCACCCCTAAAATTTACGATTTTTGGACGTCATTATCTAAATAACTGTTTGAGCTGTGTTTATGAAATTTAATGCACGTATACTGGTAGGGGGTCTAAATATTTGAGCCAAATATGACAGCTTTAGATGGAATAGTTTTTGAGTTACGAATAGGTAAAAAGTGGCTTCAAATGGTTCGTGTAAAATAACACACGGTGCTGCTCGCCAGTTTTGTATGTAAAACACTTGGCTACGCGCTCCGCGCGTTTTAAAAACACATATCGTCTATATGCTTCTAAATAATTCGATAAAATAAAAACACATATCGTCTATATGCTTCTAAATAATTCGATAAAATAAAAACACATATCGTCTATATGCTTCTAAATAATTCGATAAAATAAAAACACATATCGTCTATATGCTTCTAAATAATTCGATAAAATAAAAACACATATCCTCAAAATGTTCCTAAATTATTCGGAAAAAGATTCTACGTAATTTCCTTTTAATTAGTGCCGTTGCCACAAGCAACTGTCCAGATTGACACAGTTTCAATGTTCTTATGGTCTGTTTCCCCTACAATTATTCTCTTTTACTTGAGTTTACGTACAATATATAAAACTGCTCATATCCTTGTAATTAAGGTTTTACTTATAAATACCTAATACTTAATAAAAATATGTTCCCCAAAATAATACAGGGAAAAAAAGTCATTAGAATTTCGGCCAACAGTAGATCAAATACTTCATAAATAATTCAAACTCATTTACTTCCATTAGCCATCTTTATAATTAACTTCAAGAAATTGGTCAGAAGTTTTAAAACAGGAAAATCTCCGTCAAGGCTTACTTTAGATTTAAACAACTAAAAACCGCACAGAGAAACGACGGTTAGTCTTTAACTAACACTAACTCAATACAAAAGTATGTACATTTAAACGTTTTATTTAGTCACGTCAATAAGCATCTGGCAGAGAGACAACTAAAGAAAATAAAAATTCTTTAGTTCCAAAACTTCTTAGAAAACAAAGTTGAAATATTGTAATGAAGAATAAATTTAATTAAAATTCAAAAGAACGTATGTACATTAAAAAATATTCGCTGCTTTTATTTTCTTCTTTCGTATTATTTCATTATTACAATTTATTTACTTTATTCAAGTAAGTGAATGTAAATTATATTGCAATATGAATTAAACTCATTTCACATTTATGTTTTTGAGCAATATTTGACAATATTTTTTTTGGCAGTCGAGTCTGATCGAAATCGAACCGAGGGATTTCGAATATACAATCAAATACTTCTTTTACCCGCAATTTCTGACTCCCACATATAAACTCCATACAAAATTGTAACGTAAGCAGGATATTCTTTATAAGTAATATATTATTTGTAATCCGACATATTGGTATCGTGTTCTGAAAAATTACGAAGCAATTTGCTAGGCCTTTGATACCGATATTAGGTTAAAGGTCCTTTTTTTTTAAAAAAAAAAAACAAAACAGGTCAAATGCGAGTCAGACTCGCATACCGAGGGTTCCGTACAAATTTCAGGAATGTTAACGGAAGGTATAATTAATAAAAATTAACAAAGTAAGGTTTCAGATGTATGCTCTCATTTTGTATGAAATGATCTACAGTTTTAAGTTTCTAATTACTTTTTCTATAAAACTTTTATAAATTTTCAGTTTTTGGATTTTTTTCTTTATTTGTACTGTAAGTTCTCTTTCTTCTTCTTACCAACTTTATAATTGTAGGTCCACGGGAACTACCCTATATATTCATTGCGCGCCGGATTTCTTTCTCGGACGGACAAGTGTAATTTTTTTGAGGTAACCCTAAAAAGCGGGAAATAGCTTGCTTGCAAAAAGCGTCATATTAAATTAAATAGGAACTACTTATGTTGCCATTCATGTTTTAGGGCGTTTGCGGAACTAGGGCGGGCGGCTGTGGTTATTGTCCTTTATTTATATTCGACCCATATAATGACTGAGTTATGTACGATTTGATATCGATAATTGCAAATTTAATAAATCAAATAATAAATATTAAAATTCATTCCAATTTCTTGCTCTGGTAGACAAAGCACGGCTCTCTACTTGGCACGCATTGTCTTCAAAATTGAATGATAAGTACGGCTAGCTGTACGCTGAATTGCCCACATAGCAAGGTAGGCAGAGGAAACGGGAAACCCAGTGTTAAGATACTCCATTGTCATTAAGACACTTCCGTTTCCTACTTGTATCCAAATTCTGCCAAATAATGCCTATTATAGGATGTCTTAATATGTTTATATTAATATGGAATATCTTAACACTAGGTTCCCTCTGCCTACTCTACTATTTGCGGGATGCAGCGTGAAACCATTTTACAACAAACTAATATTGGCTTCCATTAACTTTATCGTTCTAAACAAACATTCTTTCTTGATTAGCCTCGTGATGAATGGCGCTCTACTCCGCCTGCGCCGAAATATCATTTACTTTAATTACTTGTTACTTACGTAAGGAGCATCGACACGTAATGGGGTTTATCTTTGTAAGTAATAGCATTAGTGAGATAAAGATATTTCACCTTTGCTTGCAAGGACGTAGAGTATATTATAATATAGTCTACGTCCTTTTTTCATTTTCCACCAAAATTAATTATATTTATGTTCTTGGCACTAACATTCCATTTGGTCTTGACAGGAAAATGTAAATAATTGATTTTCACGATTGGGTATCAAAGTCGCATGATACATAATACAAGTCGCACGCATTTATAGTTAAACTATTGCTATTTCTTTATTTATTTTTTTCATACTCTACAAAAGAAAAAAAAAGCAATCATTATTTTTTTAAATGTAGAAAAGCGCCTGACTAGTTGTGGGTTCGATTTCCACTAGGGAGAATGATAGTATGTATTTAAATTATTCTTATTTCACCGTTCTGGTAGATGAAACCACCACTCTACGTCTTAACATAACGTTCTTCTGTCTACCAGTGATATGCAGAAAAAAATGGAAACCAATTTTTTTTATAGCAACCGTAAAAGGCATTGAAATTCCATTACTGATAAACATAAATTTAACCACTATTTAAATAATAACATGATATCATTATTGTCGACTAAAATCAATTAACTACTTCAACTGAAAACCTCATTATTGTATATAAAGCTCTGGAATATCCTGCTTAATTAAATGGAGCCGGGATTATTCTTATCTTATTTATATGTTTTTGAATTAATAATATTTTTTTTTTTCATATGTGAGGGTAGTCGTGACACAGTGGCAGAAATGTGTGAGGTTATGGCTTTGATTCTCATTTGAGAAAATGAAATATTTAGTATTTTTATTTCTTCTAGTTCCGCCTTCCAACACGTAACTCAACTCGTGGCACTGCGGAATTGAATCCTCTACCATCGCGTTTGCTTATAAAACAACTTATAAAGTGCATTCTTTATATATAATATATACCTTTTCTTTATAAATTTCAATTTCTTTACAAAGTTAATTTATAAAAAGGGCAGCCAACGAACTCCATTTGGATTACTTTAAAATAAAAGTGTTTGTTACGTGCTTAAAATACTGAGGTGACATTTGCAGAAATCCAACTTAAAAATGTGTAGTATTCTCGTACACATACATATTTTAAATTGTATTTTAAAATTGACAATATTACAATGTTTTTCTCTATGTTAAGAACATAAAAAAAACTTAGAGTAAAGAAACAATTCTCAACTCTCCACCCGAAAGAGAGAGTAGACTTAGCCTTTAGACTTTTGCCGTCCATGCCTTTCTTGTTTCTGTGTTTTGTTTTTTTTTAATATAATAAAATAGAACCTTCATGTAACGTGATAAAAGAGAAATCCAGCTACATTTCAATGAATTTTATTTTTAACCTTCATAGAAAAAGTTATTTAAAAATTATACAATTTTCATGTTAAGAGCTTTTAATACGGTTGGAAATGTTACAAGGTCATTTTATGAAAAGTTCATAATATATTAAAAAATATTATAAATATATATGTCATTTAAGAACTTGTGGTTAATTTAGTGTGATATGATTTAATTAGTTGAAGAGTTTACTTAGCGAATATTTTTTGTATGTAGATAATATATATTTCTACATATATTGTTAAAAATATCTCTCTATATGTGTAGTTTTTTCAGCATTACGCTGTATCACGCACGTAATACGATAGGCAGAGGGATCCCGGCAATCTAGTATTAACACACTCAGTGACTTATCCCTATCGCCTCTCCTTTAATTTCTTTTATATCTTATTTCAATAAACATACTTAAGAAAAAAAATAGGTTGCTAATATTTTTTGTCTCATGCTAAGAAATCGAATTAATTTTAACCTGCACAATAGTAAATTCCAAACAACCACCACAAAGCCATATGTAACTTTCAATAATATAATAATTAGTCAATATTGATATAATCCGTCGATTCATTCATCAAAGTAGCTATTGGGTCATATGTAATTAATCATACTCATTTTATATTTATAGGACATATGAGGCCAGTTTACCGTCTCGCAGGGGCAAAATCGACTGGATATGGGTTCGAACCCCACTCCAGGAAAGGAGGATATTTGAATATATATTTTAATATTTTTGCTCTGGTGTCGAGATAAACCGCGGCTTTTAGTACCGCCACTCAACACGCAATGCTTCCCGAATGCAAAAGTATGTTCGTATAGACAGATTTGGGGGTTATTTCTTGAGGCATAATTCAATTATTATGTTTCTAATCCATCCACCAGAGGCCATCGTGACACAGCCATGGGCGTATCTAATGTTAGCTCGACTTTAAACAAGATATGTTCTTATAATTTTTTTAAACTTTTACAGGACAAATTATTTGTTAGTAAGTTTTCTAGATTGAGCACAGGACTATTCTGAAGCACGGACCACCCTGCCCTTGTTATTCCTGGGCCCATTGGCGCAGCGGCAAATATTTAACTGTAAATCAGACGGTTGTAGATTTGATTCCTAATCAGAGAATGGGTTACTTTTATTTCCTAGCCCAGGTATTACAAAGTACAGCGTCGAGTTACGCCCTTCAACGCAATACCTTCAAAATTTGCCAGAACATATTTACTATCATTAGCTTTATACTAGGAATTTCTATTTTATTATTTTTCAATAGATACTTATACCTATCCTCCATGTTTAAAAGATTTAATTAAATTTACATACAAATATAAAGCGCGGCTTGGAAACCTCTCGAGTACCTTTCGTTTTTCCTTAACGGTTTTGTTATTCACAAAAATCCTATCTTTCCAGGCATCTTTGATTACTTTAAATATACATATTTAAGTATTCGTGCGTATAAACTTGGTAATTCAATGAACATTTATAAATCCCACGTAAGAAAAAAATCGTGTTTTCTTTTTCAATTTTACGGTTACAGGAAAATGTAATTGTGCGTAGATTGGAAGACTTTACTGACATATTAATGTTTTAATCATCTTTTAGGGTGGAACTTGAGGAAAGAAAATATTTTCTGGTTTATTGCGTTTTGGCACGTAGGTAGGTTAATAGGGCGCTAAAAGAGAAATCCTCAAAATTCCCAATGAAAAAGGAAGTAAAAAGCGAGACTTTTATTTGGCATTTGGAATCATTCTGTTAATTTTAAAACTACCCACTTAAATGATTGGAACCCGCTATCTTACCATTCATTATTTATTTTTATATACATCCCTATTGCGGTACACAGGCGTAGAAAAGCTACAATATTAAATTATTCAACGCTACATTCACTCCGACAGTGTAATAAAATTTTAGTGATATGTTTACAAGGATGCTGCTTAACGCCTTAAATTAATATAATATTTTCTATATTATAATAACCTATTTCCATTTTTGTTAGTTACCAAAAATCCGAAAAGAGAACTTTTATAGATATTTCATAAAAAAAATATATATAAACTTATATTTGTAGTTCATATTTACATGCAACAAAAAAGGAAAGAAATACCTTTACTGTAACCATTAGTTAGTTAAGTTTTAATAGCACCGCCAGCCTTAAGTTTCGATACCAGCTCGTGTCGATATTACTCGAAATCCGAGCTGGAGTCAATATTTCAATAAACTTCAAGTTGCTAAGTTAAGTCGAAGTAGACTTCGGTCAAACATTAAGTTGAACTATAGCGTTTACGGTCAATTAAAGTATCTATTATTATAATATAGTGAACTGGTAGAAAACTTACGGAGAAAGAGAAGAAGATTGAGATTATAGAATATATATATTTTTTAAGATTCTAATATTATGTATGTATATCTATATATCTCAGTTCAGCATTTGACAGTAAGCGCGATGGTTGTCGCTTTGATTCTTAGTCGTGGCTAGAAATTATTTATTTTCTCTTGTTGAGGTCTACTATGAGTCGTACGTTGAGATGTTTAGAAAATTTGATGAAAAATTTAGAAATTAAGTGTTTTTGTGGTAGGGTTTTTCTGCCTATCATGTCTATAAGCATATGTAAAAATGGGGTTTCGGCATGCTGAAAAGAAAAGAAATACAGAATGTATATATGTCTGTAAGTTAATTAACTAATAAAGTAGCTGAGTGATAGTTATTTATTTATTTATACAAAATATTAAATTTTATAATATTTTTTTATTATAGACTACATATTTTATTGTTTGTTTATATCTATTCAATTCCTTAAATCCATTAAAAGTATGTGAAACCATCGTGATATAATCGGGCGCAATATAATTGCATATATAATAATGACAGATTCGAGTTAAATATTATTTTAATATTTAGAAAAAATACGGCGTTAAGTTCCGCAAATATTAAACGACTCTGAGTTGAAGTTATCTTTGCTTTGCGAAAAAATAAATAAGATAACAAAAGACAAAAGAGAACAATCTATTCCCTTTTCCAACATCCGCAAGTTTATTTTAAAGAACTCCATCTTGCTTTTCTACTTTATTTTAACAGTACAAATAACAAACTGGGACATATGAAGCGTATCGATGCACCCATATATGAACGACAACGGTTATTTTGCTATGCGATGGTTCAATTCAAAAAAATGTTTCTTTTATATTTCTATAAGAATATTGTATAAATTATTTATTTAAGCCACCGTGGCGATATTACTTCCTACGGCGTTAAGTTCCGTTTCGTAAAGGGTACTTCACCATAACTTGTTATAATGAAATTTAACAGTTAAGAATAAAACAGTACAAATAAAATTAGACATATTTGTTAGTATAATACAGAAAAAAACTATGAAACCCGTTGTGGCACAGGGGCACAAGCGTGAGACTGTAAACGCGAAACATTGTGGGCTCGATTCCCACTCAAAGAAATTATTATTTTTTTATATTTTCATTTCTTTGTTTTGGTGTCGAGATAAAGTGCGGCGTTCAGTTCTGCTACTCAACACTCAATGCCTACAGGATTCGGCGGCAAGTAAACGCAAGTGTTAAAACTAGGCTCCCTCTGCTTACCCTGCTGTGTGCGGGATACAGCGTGACGCTGAAAAAAAAAATAAAGTAAATATCATTTAGGCGTAAGAAGCCGCAGGCGGGCCCATAGTATAGTAGATAGGTAGTATCTATTATACTATTTCTGGCTACAATACTATACTACATTTTTTTAGCTTCATACAGTGTACCGCACTTGCCAGGGTAACCTGGAAACCTAGTGTTAAGAGACTCCATTCTCCGTTAAAACATTTCCTACTATCCTCAAGATCTCGTCTTGTATAAAAGCGTTTATTAGCTGCCAGGTATAATAAATAAATCAACTTAATTTTGTTTCAAAACTGTAACGACGATGTATAAATTACGATGAAAAAGCTTTCACTTTACGACTCACGAACTTTATACCATTTTTCAAGCGCTTCAAATCGCTTTGTGATATTAAACTTTGCATGATTTCGTCCTTTTTTATATTTTCGCAGAGTTTCTTTATTTATATAAGAAAGTACTCATTTTTTGACTTGTGGTCCCATATTGTATAGTTAAGCTTAAGTTATATTTTCAAAATTTATGTTTTCTGACTTTTTTACCAAAAACATTTACAAATGACTACATTAACAAAGGCCCAAAATAACTGATAAAAGTGAGTTGTTCACAATTTCTTACAATTCGTTAATAATTTCATAACTTTTAAAAATAGGGTTTTTTTACACCCATTATAGTCTTAGTGGAAAAAAAGTGAAATAGACCGGTTTTCAAACTCATTTTTATTAATATTCCTAATGAATTTATAGACAAACAAGAAAAGTTTGTTATAACACGTCTTTTATATATATACATACCTCTTTCACAATGTCATTCAGTTTGACCTAGTTTGTGTGAACAAACGGTGGCGGTTTAAAAAAAAATCCATGCAAACTTTCAACCCTTATTTCACCGCTTTAGGGTAAAAATTTTTCAAAATCCCTTAGTGGATGTCCTGATTACGAAAACAAACATCTGTCCAAATTTCACGTTTCTACCATGAGCGGTTACGGCTGTGCGTGCGTCTTACCTCAGTGGGGACAATTCCTTTTATACATATAGATAAGATTACAATAATAAAAATGTAAGGAAAAAGTAATAAAAGAGAAACCGTCTTTTGTAGACATTTACTTCAAGAGTTACATAAATACGAGAATATTTAACATATATACAATTATTTACACACACGTTAAAATATTATACTAAGCCTATAATTTTCTTAGAATTATTTATATAAAAAAATCATTACAATTATTCAAGTTTCATACAAAATAATAACAAATAGTTGACTAGAAAGTTTCTTCACAGTAATTAAAATTTAAAATATCTAAGTTTATACCACTCAATACATTTAGAATACGGTGGAAAGTTGGCAACAGAAGTGTCTTAATGGGAACGGCGTGTCTTAACACTAGGTTCCCCCAGGTTCCCTCTTTGAGGGAAGGAGAAGCTAAAATATAAGATAAAGCTTAAAAGATACTTAGCTTAAGATAAGCGTCATCGATACAACAGTATTTTTTTTCTTTTATAATATAACAGGAGGCGAGCTTTCAAAGCTCTAATTGGAAAACTTACAAGGTACTATTTTCTAGGTTTTATTATGTGCTTTTACTTTTAATCAGTTTTAATATAATTTTTACAGCAAACTTAACAAAAGATTGAAAGATATAGCGTTATAATTTGACAAGGCTAATTCTAAAAAAAGCAGACTCTAAACATTGTTTTGGTTACTTAGTTTGCGTGGATTTTAAGACGTAAAATGTAAAACCGTTTTTACTCATTTCAGTTCAGAAATTTCAAGAAATCTCAAAAAAAGTGCAGTAAGATACGTCTATGCCTATATCTTTTATATGAAATAATGGAAACATTTTATAAATGTAGATCACTGCATTTTTATTTTATGTAAATTTCAATGAAATAATGTGCTAAGTAGCGTAACCTAACCTTTTTCTAACCTACTGTATACAGGTATACAGCGTGATGCTTTAAAAAATAAAAATCAAACATACAACCATTATGTCACATTTTACAAATGCTCTGCGATAATACCAATGAGGATATAATATAAGGTATATCTTAATTAAATTATATTGTATAATAAATAATAATTGCTTCTTTGATAAAATATGGAACATATTTGAGACTCAAGTTAAAGTATAATTTATAAAGACTAGACATAAATGAATACATTTAAGACGTAATTTATTATGGCTGTTGACATAAAATACACTCTTAATATTAATTTTATTACGTGATTCTATAGATCCATATTTAATGGGATGTAATGGTTGCCAGTTCAAGATCGAGTCCGTAAAAGAAAATAACTTGTATAATTAAAATTAAATCGAAAATGATGGGTTCAATAGTTATCAGGTTTAAATTTTAAATAGCTGAAGAAAGATTAAATTGGTTAATTGGAACAGACATAACTACTTACATACATCTACTGATAAGTACATTACCCTCCCTTGCGTCGCGGAGTCGGGTAATTATAGAGAGTCACGTCAATCAAGATAAAATGTGACAAATGGCTTAGAAAAAAAAACCCAAATAATAACAGGAATATACATAAATGTATTAACAAGGATTAGAACCGACAACCATCACAAAATTATAGCAAACACCCCAAACTCATTTCGATGGATCCACTGTATAATGAATTTCAAAGAAAATTACCACACTCGTCTAATTAAAGCGGTTCTGAGCGACGCTTATACATTTTATATTACTAATTATATCTGCCTCTCTGAAAGAAAGTTACAATTTACAGAACATCAAAGGGATTCAAATTAAGTATTAAAACTTTTCTTAAGAAACATGAATTTAATTTTAATGAGTATAGTTTTAAACGTGCGACGGTCGGTTGGAAAGTTTAGAATAACTAACTTTATACCCGCAGCTTCGTTTCCATTGAAAAACTAAAATTTGTGTATGACAAAAAATATATCCTAAAATAGGTAGGTAGTAGGTCAGACTATAAAAGCACCACTATATAAAAGCAGTGAATTACGTGAAAACCAGAAAAAATATTTAGACACATTATAAAAAAGCATCATTGTCACATTTTGAACACGCTATATAAATTTATAAAATAAACATAATATTATATATTATAGTTCTAATGAATATCTAAAATTTCTTATAATTCATTATAATTATTTTATACATTTAAAATTATTTACACTCAATTGCTTTTCGTTGACCTTATTTATTATTTATTTACAAACATATAGACATCCATTACTATAAATATCATTTTTATAAATTTTCTTAAATTGTTTTAAAGCACCTAAAAAGTAAAAAAAAAACAAAAAGAAGGAGGAAATCTTTAAATACAAAATTATCCTTCTTTCTTATATAAAAGTGATGTATTTAACAATTATTATTAACCGTAAGACTAGATGTAGAGTATTAAATCGCAATGTATAATTTACAACACTATTTATTACAACCATAGTTTACTCCTTTAAATAATCTTTACATATATGAAAAATAATTAAATACAATAATTTTATTTACAGTTTTCTAGGAAATATTGTACTACTAGAAGTGGCGAATAATATTTTTATATTCACGTTCCTTATGATTCAATCACAATGATTTAGTGACACATCATTCCGCTCTCTTACTCTTTATTTCCTCAAATTAGATTTGAATTCACTGTGTTATAGAGAATAGTACGGACAACGACTACGCCATGATCGTGTCCCAAAAAGAGTTTCACGACAGTAATCGTCAATTTTTTAAAAATATTTTTTAAGCATAAATTGTATGCAGGTACACAATATGAATTAACACAAAGAAGGTACGATATATGGTACATATACAAACTTCAGAATTTAATTTTAAAATACAAAAACTTTGGATATGTAACAAGCATATAAAGGAACACATTTTATTAATATAGACTCAAACCCGATTTCCACCGCGAGCGGAGCGGGCCCATTAAGGACTACGTTGAGCTCGCAAGAGTAAACTGCATATTCCTATTTCCACCAATAAAAAGTCAGGCGGGAACCGAGTGAGCAGAAAGAGTTGAAAATAAATCACTCAGTTCTAAGCAGCGGAGTGAAGTTATTAAATCATACAAATCTCTCTCTATCTCTTTATTGGTGGAAATGGAAAACTATTTTATTTAAAAAGAGTCCGCTCCGCCTTAGCATTACCTGCTCATATCTCTTTCGCAGTGGAAACTTGGCTTTAGTTAGATTTTCATTAAGCATTAATTACACTCACTTCTGCTCTAGTTAAGCACAACCGACGTGACCCGTATTTATAATATTATTAACATTATTTACTTACAAAAGTTATTTTTATTTTTATTAGAAAATATTATTACTTTAAGTTTATCCAAATGTAAAGCTCGTGGAAATTTGCGAAGAATATTTGAAAAGATTTGTCTAGATTTTCTTCTTGTGATATTTAAATTAAATGGGTTGTCAGAGGTCGTGCAAACATTTGAACAGAATAAATATTTCAGACACCATAACCACTACAAACTACATACCACAATGCAATAACTATATGCTTTTGTATTTAAAAACGGCCATATTTAAGTAAAAAACTGGAATTCACATACCGAGGGATCCGTACCGACAGAGAACAACAAAGTGATCCTATGATGTTTCCGTTTTTACCTTTTAAGGTACAGAACCCTAAAAAAGGTGAACATTGTGATTTAATGGTGATTTTAATTTATGCTGAGCTTTTAAACGTTAGATAAACTACTGCTCGTTACCTGTCAAGAAAGTTAAACGAAGCTTATCAGGAAGCGGCGTAAAAATCTCTTAGTAATTAACGTTTAGCAGCAGCAGCAGTCTAGTGGTAAGACACTCCGTTCTCAATTCATTACCCAATTTGAGATTTTAGATATTGAGTGGCGGAATTTAACGCCGTGCTTTACCAACCAGATCAGGAAATAAAATTGTTTTAACGTTTATTATTCCTCCGAGTCGATCTTACAACCATCGCGTCAGACGTTGTCCCAGTGGAGCTATGCCTTTAATTTTATTTAAAAAAAAAAAATCATAAGCTTCATATATAAATAACAAATCCCCTTACTTTTATTAGGAATGTTATAATAGAGATGTCGATCAAAGTAAAATTAAAAAAAATATATGACTTAAAAATATTCCCAGAAAGTTCAACATTGAACCTTTTAACTTAACTATTGAGTTATTAAGTTCAACATAATAACTCAAAAAGAAAAATCAACATCTCCATTTAAGTATACACTAAATAAAACTCCGTTTGCTACGAACAGTGTAATATTTTTCTAAACGCCTTTCTGAATTCAGGATTGAATATTGTATAAATAACGGGATTCAAAAAGGAGTTGATGTAACCCAGCCACGTGGTCAGTATGAATACGGTGACTCCTGGAGAATAGTTGAAGCCGAATTTGGTACAAATGGCATCCAGTACTGAGCATGTGAAGAATGGTGCCCAGCAAAATAGGAAAACACCTGTGAAATTTAGTATTTTTGTTATAATTTATTAATGTCCTGCAATTCTAATATAATTTCATGAAATTTGAGCTATTATATACTTTTCCTATAGATACACCTATCGTTTAATATATAGAGCAGGTAGGTAAAACATTCTAGTAATATATTACTTCATTCTCCTTCCTTCTTATGATATATGATCAACCCTAGGCTTCCTCTGCCTCTGCTATATGTAGGATACAGTGCGTAGATGTTAATAATAATAATAATTATATTTTTTTACCCAAAACAATAGCAAGTGTTTGCGTAGCCTTCTTTTCTTTCTTCGCGAAGGACTTGGCTCGCATCTTGCCAGCTCTGTTCGCCCTGAAGATGGTGAACCTTGCTGCAGATGCTGCGCTCCTGAATCTTCGACGAGGAGTGGAGATAAGAGAACTGTTGCTTAGACGACTCAGTTTCTTCCTGTCGATAGAATATTGCATAAATATTTCAAAAAAAATAGATGTTTACATTTTTTTTAACGGAAAAGAGGAAGTACTTCTCCTACTTACATTTTTATGCTTCTTTAGGAATAATAAAAAGTTTCGCAAAAAAAAATCCAGTATCTATGTTTTTTAACAAAAATAAACCGACCTAAAAGAATAAATTACAAAGTTAAATTTGAGGTTTTCGTCCTCATATTTAATGCTGTCACTTATGTGATTTTATCATGGATTGTATTGTTAGAACTGGACCAAATTAAAATTATGAATAATTCATATACTACATGAGAAGTGACGTGTTCTAGTTCTAAAAAAAGAATCGAGAACGAATAGAATCAAAATCAAATTGAGAACTTCCTCCTTTTCCCTTGTTCGGTTAAACAAGCAGACTCTTATTATTTTAAAAAGTCTCCTAAAAAGCGAATATTGAATAGACATTTTCGTTAATAAAATTTTCAAAAGGAATTTAGTACAGTAAGCTCGTTAGGTAATTGTCAAAAGATTTATTGTTGAAGTCTGGATCTGGTTGGGTTAGTAACTATCGCACCGGATATATCCGGTCTGGACCGGATTTGAGGGTAGGAACGCGATTTAGATTTTATCTTATGTTGATACTATATCTACTTATTTCTTTTACTCTTTGATGACGCCATTTCGTTTAAATTTTGGTTAAATACTATGTGAAGCACGAAAATATTATTCGAAAACAGAAAGAAAATATTTTTAAAATCTCCGCTTCCATACTTAAGAAAGGCGCGGCGTTGGGTTCCATCAAATAATCTATATGCAATCTTGTACCGTTTAGGATGTATGAAGATGTATGAAGCTAACGAGAAGTATTTCAAACAAAAAAGACTTTAGTGGTCATACTGGCCATTCATTTAGAATATACACGAAGGTTAACAGTTCAATTCTTACTCGAGAATATATATTTTTATATTCTGGGACGAATAATCACAATGGAATTTACAATAGAATATATTTCTAACGTACTGTTTCGAAGGGAAGTCACGTTTTTCGTACCTCTGCACACCCACTTAGGTTATTTGTAGTCGAGCTCTAATTGGGGACTCTTCATACAAGCTCAATTGTATGATATATTTACAAATGTTTTATGTACTCGTATATATTATGTTTTTTAATTCGTATGTCAACTTGTAATTCTACTTTTTGTGTATCTAGAGATAAAGGTGGTAAAGGACTACTTTGAGTCTAGTCGCGGTGCAGGGGCACCAGCGTAGAGCTGTCAACGTGACTGTATATGTGTGTGAATGTATATCAAAAGAAAAAAAAACACGAAGCCATTCGTCAAGACCATCATCCCGAAATAAGGTAGGTAGAAAGCTGAAATTAATATTCGTTCGTATTTAGGTTCGTTAGATTCCTTCGTAGGTTCGTTCGTATTTAGGTCTACGGTACCTTAGAGCTCAGAAAAAATCAAGCTTCTAAGTTAACGCAATCATGCATCATTTTTTTTGTATTTTGTATGTAAACCGCCGTATAATAAAAAACCTATAGGGTACTTCCTATTGACTTACAATTATGGTATTTGGTATGAAATGAGAACTGAAGAGAAGAGATTGAGAAAGAGACAAGAGAGAAGAACTTATAATTGTAGTTAATTTCATACAAAACCAGTGCATAACTAATTTTGTCTCCTTTTATAAATTTCACTTCCCGTTGACTTTAAATCGTGAAATTGGTACAGAAGTCTCTATGGGATCTCCCACCAAGTGCTTCGTACCAAAATTGGAGGACTCGAGCTTTTTCTGAAATACAAGCTTAGCTTTTAGCCCTTTCATCGATATTTCACTTGAACTAACTTGATAACTCACTAGCGGCTTTAACACCGAATTTTACTTCCCTTTTAAGGCTATAATTTCTTAGGATTTAACCATAAATGTATAGAATAGGTATAGAATATAATCGAATTAGTTAGTGTTTCAAATTTATTTACCTATTCAATTGTGTTTCTGGCTCAGTAAATGTTACTCTGTAATGATAAAAAGGAATATGTTACTAATTACATTTCATATTGCGAGGAAAAATGAAATTATATGTCTTTTTTATGCAAGAGAGGGCCTATGTTCATTTTGCGATGTTAAAAGTTGAGAATCTAGTGTTAAATAAGTTTTCAATATAAGATGTCAGGCGAAAACGACAGAATGTGTATAGCACACTAACTTGTATAGAGAGTTGTCGTGTCTTGTAGGACTATTATACACGATATTATTGATCTCGCTTATACTTTTTAGGCCAGTCTTGGCGCAGGGGCAAGTGTTAATGTAAACGCGACAGGTCGTGAGTTCAATTCACACTGGAGGAAATGAAATATTTATTTAAATTTATTATGTGCCTTCAAGGCCTCCAGAATTCGGTGGAAAATGGAGAACGGAGTGTCTCAACCCTAGGTTCCCTTTGTCTACCCTGCTGTTTGCGGTAAACAGCGTTACGCTAAAAAAATATTCTACTTCATGTAGTTAAGTTACATAAACAACTCTAAGATTTTATATAATGGAAATATATTACTCGATTTTGCACTTTATGGACCGAACCCATCCCTTATTATGTGGCAAGACGGAAATTGTATTAATAAATTTAAATTGACATTTTCCAAACATCAGCCTGAAGAGGGATCGTTTCGACCTCTTCTAATACCGATGTCTTGGAACAATGTGTTTTAATAATATTTCAATTTTGATTTAATGGCATTTGTTTTTTTTAAACGCCATCAGCATTTGGGAGTAATAGCGATGGTAATCAGTTCCATTTTCGTTTCTCCGCCCTGGCAGATAAATATTGGCGTTGAGTTCCTAAAATATCAAAGCTTGGACAGCGTGTGTAACGGAGATTCTTAACTCTAGATTCCCTCTGCTTTCCTTACTGTATTGGGAAAAGGCGTGAAAATTTTTAGTGACCTTACGTTGTTGTTAAATATAACATTCTCCGTACATTTCAGTTTGTACAATAAATATATTATTGAATCTTAAATATTTATTATACAATAGCTATATAAGCAACATATTAAATAATTCCGCATTTTTTTTTATTCATAAAGATATTTAAACATCAAACGTTAAGCAACTATGTTATAATTCTGCTTCGTCCAAAATTATTATATTAGAATTTCAATATAAAATGTCTATATCAGCAAAGAATCGAGTGCTCTAGATTCTTGTAACAGAGTGCATGCAGTGAAAGAATAATATATATTGAAAGAATAATAGATATTATATATAAAAAATAAAATTGACGATCGCTTGGATGATAAACAAGAAGAGCAGGTTCGAGTCCCACTATTTCCAATTTTATATAAGTTCTAATATGAGAGCCTAAGCTTTACTAAATATTTGATTTTATATATGTATATATATGTATGTCGATAATATTTGATCTATACATATTATGTATGGTTGTCTTGTAAACTAAGCCATGTATGAAATTTAGATAGCCCAGTTTAGGTGCAATGTTCATAGTTAAATGGTCAAAGTGAGGGTACGAAATAGTTCAAAGGAAGTTTACTTTCAGACATATTTAAAATGCCATTACAAAGGAAATGGTTCAGAAAATAAAAAAAAAATAATTAAACTTTTTATGGGTTGACTACCCGTGACCACCACGTACTACATAAAGTCTTCGAAATATCGGGTTCGCAAAAATTATAGATTCATTTACTTAAATAGTTTTATTTGGGCGCCCCCGGAAAGTAGGAGAAGGAAGTGTCTTAATGGGGAACGGATTGTCTTAACAATAGATTCTAAGGTATAATAGCGGAACTAAACGCCGCGGTCTATCATATGAGAACGAAAACTAAATAATAATAATAGTACTAATGTTATTTTATCTTTGTAATAAAAATATAGTGTATACGTATATCTTTCATTATCAACATTTTTGAAAATATCATTAATGGAAGCCATAAAAAGATCAACTAATAAAGATAAATAACAAACTTATACTTGTCATATTATATTGGTTATTTATTTTGAAATACGTGTCAAGCGGCTCGTTGGTCTAGGGGTATGATTTTCGCTTAGGGTGCGAGAGGTCCCGGGTTCAAATCCCGGACGAGCCCAAGTTTTTTTTGCTATTACAATTGCATATCGAATTATGATTAGATATTTATACCAACGTCATAAAATGCAAAAATTGCGAAAATATAACAATATATTTTTAATATTTCTAACAGACGTGTTATAAATAAATATCATAAAGTAAAGTATAATAACCTACCTACTAGCTTCACGCTGTGCAACACGCACATAGTAGGAGAGGCAGAGAGAACCTTTTGAACCTAGCGTAAGACACTCCGTTTTCATTAAGACGCTTTCGTTATCCACTTTCCGGCGGATTCTTGACGCATTGCGTATTTAGTAGTGGAACTCAACGCCGCGCTTGCCTCGTCACCAGAGCAAGGAAGTGAAATGTTACCCCGAATGGGAAATGAACTCACAAGCTTAGCTAAGACAAACGCACGCTATTGTCCCTGCACCATGGCGGCGCCAACTTACTACATACTCGCAAAATCTTTTATGTTATTTACATAAAAAAGAAGCATTGAATGCATATAAATAAAATTTCATTTTAATAAATCCATGATATATATTAAAATGGGATTATAGTGGTTTCACGTTTTGGTTTAATTTATATTCTGATATCATTAATATCGCCTTATCGCGAGTAAAAATATACATTGTGAATGTTTAAATTATTATATTGTAGGAAATAATAATGTGTGGGTTGATACACGATGAATTTAAAACGTTTGATTAAATTGTAAGTATCTCACTGTTTTACGCGCGGCGTTGAGTTACGCCACTTGAAACGCATTGTCAATATATCAAAAAGTAGGGAACGAAGTATCTTCACTTTGCTTAGCTGAAAGATGGATATTGAAGCTAAATGATTTATATTGTCAATTAAATATCCCAAGGCTCCCAGACCTAGGCTATTTTAGCAAAGGTGAAATTTTGAGAAATATTAGTCTAATATGTAGTTAAGACAGTATACGCACTTACTAACTTGAAAAGGGGGCCCTTTCAAAGGTAGCGCCGAAGTACATAAGACCCGTGTGCGACGTGGAAAGCGGATACGAAGTGTAGGTACTAGGTGTGTATACTAGGTTCCTTTTGTATTATAGCAATGCGAGATATATCGTGAAACTAGAAAAAGAATTTGAATAAAAGTACTCACTTTAACTCCGGTTTCCTAGATGGTTCCCTCTCTTCTTTCTTCTTTTCTTCTTGAATGGGAGAAGGTGGTGGAGTGTGGTCTTTATCCACATCCATATTAGAAGGCGCGTACCCTGAATCGTTGTTTGTGTTTGGATCCATCATTGGGATGGGTGACGCTAGGTTTGCCATTATTCTAAAGAAGAAATAAAGAACATTAGGGAAATAAAATTTATGTATTCATTTAATCTTATATGTTAAAATCTGGAACAAAAATGTTATACCTCTTTCAATGAAAACTGTGATTCCATACAATCATACAAGTATGTATGTAAATAATACCATGGAATTGAAATAATACCAATCAAACAAAGCTAAATTATCTTGAGATGTTTATACGAGTATATGGGAATCTGTTTACACTCTGTTGAAACTATTTAAGAAGTACGTACTATTCTATTGGGATAACTAATATTGGATACATAATAATAATATATGTAGATCTTTTACTAGGGTACTGTACGGATTATTTGTAATGCCTCCCTATTGGAACGAAATGTTCCAAATAAAGTGTTCTTTTCATACTCCATTTTCCGCCTCCATTATGAAATATCTTTACAATAGGTTCCCAAGGAGACTCAATATACCCTGCTTTGTGAGCGTGAACTTAAAAATATATATAAATATAAATATTTAATAGAAATTAATAATAAGACGAAACCAGAGCAAATGGCTAGTTAGTGCTATCCATAAAATATAAACTTTGTACTTATAAATAATTTTGCAAGAGCAATTTTCTAAAGAAGTAGATCGCATTACAGTGTAGTGAGGTGGAATTTCAAGAACATTATATTTTTAAAAATTTTAAACTACAATATTTTAAGCTTTTATAAAAATTAATTTAGTAGTATAAGTTGGTTTATTATTTTTCATTCAGTATATTTTTTGTGTTTGTTAATATAAAATTCACTCAATCCTCGTTGAAGTAAGAGAATAGTTCTATATAAAAGAATTTTCTTTTAGCACTTATACGTGGAATGATAAAACTACCCTGTTGTACAAACATAATATAATCTATACATATAATAAAATTGTAACAGATCGCTGTCTGTACATGCAAGGTATGTGCAAAAAATATATTGGGGGCATTTATTTATGTAATAGAGTCCAAAACAAGGATTTTTAAGCTCATCCATCACTGAATGAAAGATATTTGAAATACTCACAGTCCGGTCTCTTCCACGACCGCCGCCAGCATGAACCTAGCTGACCTAGTGTTGGCCAACTCCTCAGCATATGCTCCCATTTCTGACCTATTGAAAATGTTAAAAAAAAATTTTTTTCTACTTTTACATTGTGTTCAGACACTTTGTTACCCACTTTCCGCCTAATTCTGAAGGCATTGCGTGTTGAGCGCCGTAACTCAACGCCACGCTTTGCCTCGGTAAGTAGCACGGTACGTAGGCCGATATAGAAAACCAATGATAAAATAGTCTGTTCTTTTTGTCCACTAAGATGTGGTATATATCAAATACTCTAATTAATTAATTTTAATTAGAGTATTTGGGATATCATAAAAACCTCTACAGCCTTTAATAAAAATTTTAAATACAATACAAAACAAAAAAAAATCTATAAAAAAGCTCATTCACAATGAAAATCAAAACTTTTGGCTTATGAATTATACACAAATAGAATTTTCTTTCAAATTATAACATTAAGCCTGGCAAAAGCCCACTTCGGCTGAATTAAAGCGAACATAATTATTTGTTCAAGAGTTATTGAGTGTTTTACAGACAAATACGGTTCTATTAACTTTGTATAGCAGTTAGATTAATGAAACGAAGGCTGTTCTACAGATATAGAAATGTACAATAATAAAATATTTTCTGTTTATTATATGAACTATTAATAATAAGACAACGAAGGTTGTGGGTTCGATTCCCACTCGGGGGAATGAATTATTGTTTATTAATATTTTCATTTGTTCGCTCTGACACTAGGGCAACAGTCCTCCGCAATTTAGATATGCAATATTTCTAAATCGAATGGGAAGCAAAAAATTGTGTTTTAACACCTAGTTCTTTAGGCTTCAACCGCTTTAGTATATCTATTCACAACAAAGGTGGTCTGTTTAAAGCAAGCAACACGTATTATCACTATGAATTATGATCTAAATATAGACTTTGGATAACAATAGAACAAAGAATCGGCTAATGTATTAGGTTATATTTCGTAGGTTAAAGGGTACAAATCATTTATCATTTCTAAAACGATAAATACTTTTTACACTTTTCTCCAAAAATACCAAAAAATAACTAACGTTCATACTAACTTATCATCATCATCATCGTTGCTCTCCGACGCGGTGTTAGTCGGTCTGTCCTCGGGCACTACGAAGCGTTGTGTTTGCGCTAAGTTCTCTATGACGACGGCCGCAGTCCCGCTGGAGACAGCTGAACTGATTGCTGATGATGTTTTGGCCACTCTCTGCTTCTTGGCTCTCTGCCGAATCGCCTGTACAAATGAAAACATTTTTTTTTAAGATATACGGTATCTTATCTTGTGTGGGTTCGATTCCAAGTCGGGGTAATGAAATATTGTATATTTTCACTTCCTCGTTCCACCACTCAACACGCAATCCCTTAAAAGAGCAACGGGTTATATACTACTCCTACTGTACTCCTACGGTTATATTTTACTCCTACTTGTTAAAAACATATTGAAAATTTTTCATCAACTTTAAATTAACCATATCTATTTCTTTTGCCCTCCACCAATATCGAATCTTGTACCTACTATTAATTATTATCCAATTAATCACCACTCTGTCATATGATACAACTTCGGGCAATAAGACAACCGAAAAACAAACTGCTATCTCGTTATTTAGGCTGAAACAATACATTTCATTTATAAAGACCGAGGTCGATTGAATATCTACTTAAGTGACTATATAATGTAATTAACATTGTAATAATAATTGTTTTTGGTCTAAAAATATCAATTTGTATTAAAATATTATTGTTTTAATTGATAATTATTTTTGAAATATAAAAATACAGACAACAAATTATAAAAAAAACATAAACCCAACTGCATAAAACTAGAAAGAAAAAAACAAGCCCAATAGTTCATTAGGATTAAAACAGCCATTTAAAATTTACGAGGCTCGAAGAGTTATAGGATTTCATGGTTTTTTATAATTATTTTTATATTTCACACTTTTTTGTTAGGATTTGCTAGCTTCGTCATTAGGATTATCCCATAAAAACATCAATGTAAAATATGAGCCAAGTTAAATAGTAAGTTGTACGTCCTTCTCATTTCATCACTCTCGTGTTGATCGACAAAACAATAAGATATTAATATAGGTGCCAAGTACAGTGTTCATTCGGCAAAAAATTCAAGCTCTAAATTTCACTCAACAAATTTTGGCGTACTGACTTTATTATACTTGCAAGTTAGAGTACTTCCAGTGTGACGTGGACTACGTCAGGACTAGCCATTGAACTTGGCACACATTTATATCTTACTTCTTTTGTCACTGAAGTCAACAATCAAGGCATATATCACAATATTGAACTTGGCTCTCATTTCATTTCATCATTATGTTTCATTTATTATGTGTATAACAGTATACATACAGTACACTAAAATAATCAACCATTTTTCCCTAAATACACTTATCTATCTGTAATAAATAATAAATAATTGTATAGTTCAAGCAGGCGAAGCCGCGCAAGAGTCGTTAGTCATAAATAAGTTTATTGTTATTTATGACTAACGACTGTATGTATGTCTATGAACCTCGATTGGTTTATGTTTTTTTTTTGTGTTTGTGTTACTTTCAAAAGAAATAAAATCTAAATTACCTTAAAAATCCTATAATATAAAAACATCATGATAAGGCAAGGAATATAAAAGGATCCCAACGATGAATAGATCACATAGTCTGTGCTATTGAACAGACACTGGTCTGGGCTGCGATCCGGCGTGTTGTTCAAGCCCAGGACTACCGGGGAACCGATGGCGCCAGAGACGAACCACGCCACTGCTATCATGAGCCAGACTCGTGCGTTGCTTTTGTGTTTTGCGTACTTGATTGGTTGAGTTACCGCTATGTATCTGTAAAAAAGGTGAAATAATTAGATTGTAATATATTTTTTTAATTTAGCTTCCCGCTGCATCCCGCACATAGTATGGTAGGCAGAGAAAATCAAGTGTTAAGACACTGTTCCTATTAAAATACTTCCGTTCCGCTTTGTCCGCGGAATTCTCGAGGCATTACGTCCTGAGTGCAGTGACAGAGTAAAGCTAAAAAAACTTACAACTTTGTTCAGAGGCAAGAAGAGAGGAAGCAACGATTTTAGATTCGATTCCCGATCGAGGAATAAATTATTTTTATTTCCTCGTTCGTATTAAAACAAAGCGAGGGATTGACTTACACAAAATTTGGAATTTGGGCAGAGAGTGGAGAATAGAGTGTCTTAACACTAGGTTCCCCCTGTCTAACCTGCTGCAGGCGTCATACGGCGTGAAAAATATTTCAGCAAAATGAATAAGCGTATTACATTTTGAAATTTATTTATATTTTTACATTTTATTTTAAATCACGATATTACAGAAATGGTTCTTATTCGAAAATAAATCTTTTCAGTGAGAAATATTAAAACTTGTATATTTCGAAGGCGGCAATACTCAATGGAGTGTAAACGTAAAATTTTATACCGTTTTATTAGAAATTTCACAAATAAACTTTTCTTTAAGAATATTTTCGACAGCGCTAGATGTGAAGTTTTTTAAAAGTAGTTATTACGAGTTTAAATTGAATTTAAAATTATCTTGACTTAAAAAGTGCTTGAATAAAAAATATTTAGATTTAAAATAATTAACTTTAGATTTCATGATAAACTTAAAAAAAATAAAAAATATATATCGAATGAATATTCAGAACACATGAATATCCCATAAGCGTTCATTTAATAAGAGGTTTAATACAAACAACGTTGTTTTCATATCATCCTACCAAATTGAAGTGTGCTTGAATCGAATTATTCAGCGAATCGATTGTGTAACATGTAAATTTGTCGGTTATGATAACATAATCCGTTAAGTGTTTATTAAAGTTTATCCTTTTGTGTTAGTAGTTACTGATAAATTATTATGTAACTATACATTTATATATTTTTTTTAATGGAAAAAGGACAAGGCAAACGAGCGTTCGGGTCCAGCACCAGAGGAGTTACAGGTGCGTTGCCGGCCTTTGTATATAATGTGATTTATATCAGGATTGGGTTATTGGCTAAATTTACTAAATTTGTTTTTCTGTAAATAAGTGTTTATATTATAATAAATATTATTAAAAGCAGAATTACAATATTATGTAAAATCGGTGCAAGTTACCTGTAAATAAGAGAAACGACAAGTACAGTTAATTATTCGTCTCTCTCTTTTATCTATTATTTTTATCCAATCTGCTTTAGTTTATAGCAATTAATTATTCTTTTCTTACGTTGCTTTTATCTTCACAGTATTCACTTTTTTATTCCTTTGACGTGGCTGTCAATTATTTATAGACATCTGACGGGTGTCATAAAAAGGAAGCTATATTTAAAGATAGTATACTCTTATTTGTATGGTAAGTATGTACCTATGTCTGTGTATATAATATGTTTTTATATATTTTACCCATTAACCTATAATCCTAAATTTGATACGGAACCATAGGTGGGCTAGTCCGAATCGCACTTGACTGGAATTTTATGTTTATTTTTTAATTATTAAGTACATTAGGTATAGGTAGGTTAGGTTAGGTTAGAACAAGAACTATCGTAAAGCTAAAAAAAGTGAGTGTTGCTTGCAGGGTGAGCACAAAGCACTGGTTTGTGTCATAAAGGATTGTCCAGTACTCGGGAAATTACTAAAATACACAATTCCTACAATGTAATTCAGTTAGCTCCAAACAAAGTGATTAAATACAAAGTTTTTCACTACACAAAGGCACTATAATTTGCGACTCTCGATTTTTTTTTGTTTTAACCCCGTTATATCTCCGGCTGAAAATGGGGGACGAAGTATCTTAACACTAGGTTCCCTCTGCCTAACCTGCCCACCCTGTTATATAATTACAATTATTTAATAATAAAATTAAATATTAATATAATAGGTTCCATTACCTATCAACAGAAATGGCGACTAGATTGAAAATGCTTGATGTAGAACAAGTGACGTCCATCGCGATGTAGCAGTCGCAGACCACCGCCGGCAGGCCCCACACGCCGTTGAACTGTAAGGAAAGTTACAATTAACATAATAAAACAATAAGTTCTTTGATTTTCACGATCATGTTAGCGTTGTGAATTTATTATAATGTAAAGTTATTTTTATTAGTATTTTGTTGTTAAACTTTATTAGAATTATGGTATAATAATTCTAATAAAGTTGTTATTTTCTTTGGCTTAAATTTTTAAATAATATTTTGTGAAGTCAAATGACACAATTTTGTTATAATTGTATTTGTCAAGATAGTTGTTGATTTGACTAATAATATAAAAGGCATGGAATTAGTAGTCGGGATTCATTCCTTGCCTGTGCCTCGACGAATACACTTACTTTATGGCAAAGTGGTATCAATTAATAAAGTGTTGGAACCGAAGGGTTGTTTTTATTATTAACCTGACGAAGCTTATAATCATTACACATTTTAAATGAAACTATTTTAACCGGATTAATCGCATATATTTAGGATAATACATTTTTGGAAACTCGATATTAATAAATATTGTTATACTTTTGTTTCTTTGGTATTTTACACTTTTAATAGATGTAACGTTGTTTTTTACTAAGACATATTTTCTTTGCCCAATACAAATCAGTAGTTCCTGAGAATAACATTTAACATCAATCAAACAAACTTTCCAGTTATTTATTATTAGTGAAGATACTAACAGTGACAATATTTAATATAAAATAAATAAATCAGCTTCACGCTATATCCTGCACACAGCAGGATACGCAGAGGGAACCTATGGTAAATATAATAAAGAAAAAGTCTTTGATATGTAAATAGATGTTAATGACGTCATCAACGTACATGAATAACATGCCTTTGGGATACATTTGAATACTATATTTATGGATCCGATTACACTCTGATGAATGTCGATGTTAAAAATATTTATCAATTGTTAATTCAATTTCTACTTAGGATGTAATTTTCATTTCTTTTCTCCTATTTCTCTTTTTTCTGTAACACTATATCGAGTGGCGTTGAGTTTCGCCTTGAAGATCAATTAACCGGAATTCGGCGGTAAGTGAAGAGCGGAGTGTCTTCACACTATGCTCCCTCTGCCTTCCCGCTGCATGCGAGACTCAGCGTGAAGCTGAAAAAAATATACATAACCAATAACACTTTTATACATATTTACTATATTTTTCATTTATTCGTATTCACGTATAGGTTTAATAGTGCACTTCTGCGTTATTTGTTGGGCTTGTTGATGCTTGCCGACTCAGCTAGGAAAATACACAATATTTTTATATTACTTTACTATCTATATTATCTGAAACCAGTTGTGACGCAGGGGCGCAAGCGTGTGACTGTAAGCCCGATGGTTTGTGGGTTCTATTACCACTCAAGGAAATTAAGTATTTAAGTCAAACGCAGCGTTGGGTTCCGCCAATCAAGAAAATTTTGAACTAAATTATCTTAATAGGAGCGGAGTGTTTTAGCTCTACTCTGCTTATCCTATCTCCTATCCTCTTTAAAAAAGAAAAGAAATTATGCGTTACGTATCCTATCCTATCCTATATCTTATAAAACAAAGTCGCTTTTCGTGTCTGTCTGTTGTTTCTAACTCTTCTTCTTCTAAACCACCCAATGGATTTATATGCGGTTTTCACCATTAAGTCGAGTATTTTTCGTAGAAGGTTTATATATAGTTTATTATTTGTACATTCTTATGTAAATTAACATAAATACGATAAATATGTATAAAGTCCTACCCGTTGAGACACTTTCGCGCATGCGCTGCTTTAATGGTAAGTACTACATGAAAAAAATGTACTGGAGTATTGTTCCTCTTAATAAGATCTACAAAAAAGTCCGCGAGAGCATATTTTTATCTTTTAAGGATAACGTGTAGTGATCATATTTCTGTCTAAAAATAGTAATTTCAATATATTTTTTATTGTGAGGAATATTTTTCCATAATGGTACTAATCCTTATCCTTAAAAATACTTTATTAATTTTCTACGTTAAATGAAGATAAAATTTGCTTTTTACACAATTTCGAAATTGCGAATAGTTTTAGAGAAAAACGCATTTAATTGTTGACACATCACGCCGTTGACTCATCAGCTGTGCCGACTCAAGTTTTACTTATCCCTTACTCTCAGCATATAAATAAGTATGTTAGTTACGTTGGCCATTTAATGTAGATGAACTGTCTTTTACTGTTTTTTCATTTTAATAAGTACTTTAGAAGTTGTTAAAATACTAAAACATCCTTGCTGCGAAACGCGCCTCGCGACGTTTTGCTTATTTATACACAAGCGCGTGATGAGCAGTCATCGGTGGTTCAGTGGTAGAACGCTCGCCTGCCATGCGGGCGGCCCGGGTTCGATTCCCGGCCGATGCATTCTATTTAATTTTCCTCACAGGCAGCCACGTAGTGCCTACCCAACCGCCTGCCTCTATAGCAAAGAAAATTTAGATGCGTTTCACATATTGAATAATTTCAGTTAAATGTATTATTTCAGCGCGATATTGGTTTCATATTTTTTGTATTAGTTATTAGTAGGTAGGTTTTTGTTTATAATTTCTTCCGTTTAAAAATAGTCATTTAAATATCTAGAAATAGTCATTTAAATATATAATAATAAGTACTTGAAAAGATTAGTAGCACAGATTTAAAATTACAGTACTAAAAAATACCTTGCTGATTAACGGTTCGCCGCCCACCACGCGTCCGTCGTGCCCCGCAACATTTTGCTTATAATAGTGGATCCGCCGCACCCGCCTGGCTTCTTTCCCCCGGGCATGGAAGGAAGGCCTGCTCATTATGCTGCTGAGGGATATCGATCTATAATCCTTCTTAGTACGGTCGCCAAGTTGTTCGAGAAGTTACTCCTCTCACTTCTTCAGTCACACATCCACCCATAAAGCGAGCAGTTTGGCGAGTGGGTATACCACTCTGGGTAAACTACGCAACAGTGATCAACCGAAAGAGAGTATGAGTGGACAATAGCAGTCTTCCTTGACGTAGCACGCGTATTCTACCGCGTCTGGCACCCGGGCTTACTTCATAAGGTGATCAGAGCGGGCACCCCCCAGCACGTCGCGAATGTCTTTGCCGCTCTGCTTTGTAAGTGACAGGACATTTTGCGTGAGAGTTGAGAGTGCGAGGTCTAGCAGCGACCCAATCGCTGCCGTTGTCCCAGTCAGAATTTTGTCACCTGCTCTCTACGCACTATACATTGATGACATCACAATGCCCTAGCGAGTATTACTCAACGAGGAATCCTGTAGGTCGTACGGAACCTCACCCTCCGGCGAGTGACGCAGGCACCATACTACGTGAACACCACGCGCCACTCACCGCAACCTAAAAATAGAAACCCTAGAGGTACACATTGGTCGCCTCGCGTCCAACGTATTCCGTTGCGCCGGTGTATCGGGTCACCTGCACCTAAGGAGCAGCACTCCGCATACCCGGCCGCCCGAGGTCAGACGTCTTCTTCCGAGGAACTTTCTATCCTCCTCCAAATCCGACTCATGAGCAGTCATCTTGGTCGTTTAATCTAGGCCTTCCTCAAGAAACCGAGTGTTCAATTCCAATCCCCTCCCCTTCCATGTGTCTGCTCTAAAGCAGGTTTTCGCCTGGGACCACGGTCGGACCAACGCTCTGATGTCGTTCTGAGATACTACGGAGATGGCCGAGAGAATGCTTCAATTCTGCGCCTGGCAAAGTAAATTTAGAAGTGATTGCACGTATTTTGGAGTTATCCAATAATTATAATGTATTTCCACGCGACATAGTTGGTTACATCTTTCGTTTAAGTATTTTTGGGTAAGAGAATAGTAGGTAGTCTGTTGTTTATAATTTCTTTCGTTTAAGTATTCTGTTATTTGTGTTACTTATTTGTGTTTATTTTAAAACAATTGGAAATTTCTTATTGGAATTACGAAAATGCGGGTTGCATTAGGGTTTAATTAATTTTCACATTATCTTAAGTGCTTTGCAAACATACATTATATGAATAATTCAGTAGTTAAGGCGGGCGAAGCCGCGAGCGGGTCGCAATTTCAATATATTTTTTATTGTGAGCCATATTTTTCCATAATAATATTAATCCTTATCCTTTAAAATACTTTATTAATTTTCTACGTTAAATGAAGATAAAATTTGCTTTTTACACTTTTTCGAAATTGCGAATAGTTTTACAGAAAAACGCATTTAATTGTTGACACATCACGCCGTTGACACATCAGCTGTATGTTACTCAAGTTTCACTTATCCCTCACTCTCAGCATATAAATAAGTATATTAGTTACGTTGGCTATTTAATGTAGATCAAAACTGTCTTTTACGGTTTTTCATTTTAATAAATACTTTAGAAGTTGTTACAATATCAAAAAATCCTTGCTGCGAAACGGCTCGCCACTCGCCATGCGTCCGCCGCGTCGTCTGCCTCACACGCATCGGTGGTTCAGTGGTAGAATGCTCGCCTGCCACGCGGGCGGCCCGGGTTTGATTCCTGGCCGATGCATTCTCTTAAATTTTCCTCACAGGCAGCCACGTAGTGCTTGCTTTTCATCAGGGACAGAATGTTTCAATTTCATCGTTTGCACGTATTGGATAATTCGAGTTGAATGTATTATTTCAGCGCGATATAATTGGTTTCATATTTTTTGTAGTAGTTATTACTAATAACTTATTAGTAGGTAGGTTTTTGTTTCTAATTTCTTCCTAGTCGGGTCGCTAGTCATATATAAATTTGACTATATTTGACCATACGGACGAAGCCGCAGGAGAACCTAATGCCTATGACAATATTTAGTCCATTTAGATAACATTAATTAAGATAAGACTAGGGCATTCCAGAATTCACAAATTAGGTTTAAGCTTCAATAGTAACGGGAGTTGAGCTCAATTTAATCAATTTAGGTCCAAATTGTATTAGGAAAGATGTTGGCTCGTTTGTGTAAGTGCTTGTTGAGGAGATATATAAGTTTGTATAGGCAGAGTATATTTATATATTTATAGCGTCACGCGGTATCCACCATAGAGCAAGGAATTTTAATTAAATTGTGCAATTTTTTTTCATTTTTTTTTAGATAAGCAGTATTAAGGCAAATGAAAATTCTACTGAGGAAATAAAAATATTCAATATTTCATTTCCTCGAGTGGGAATCGAATTCACGATCATCGTCTTTACAGTCGCAATTCAACTTAAATATTTAAAATTATCATTCTTTTTCCCTTTATCGACAATTTCTAAGACCTTGGTCAGATAGTACACAGACAAGTAATAAACAAGTAGGTCAATGGATGCCAAGTACTGTTTTCGAGGCATTATTATATAGCCTCAAAGACGAATGCAGTACACTTTTATTAGTTTGTGTTCTTTTGTTTCTCAAGTCCATTACGTTGATTATTAAAAAAAAATCTGTTTCACGCTGTATCCCGCATATAGCAAGGTAGGCAGAGGGTACCTAGTGTTAAGACACTTCGTTATGTTTTTTGAAAAGAAAAGCATTTCGCGAAATGAGCATGAAAAGGAACCTACTAGTATTTCTATAATAATATTTATAAAACAAGAAATTAAAATAAACAGTACTATTTTATAAAGTAGAAATGCATTCCACACGTTCGTTTTAAAAACACTTTTAAAGTACACTTATGAACTTTAAATTGGCTCAGCTGTGATTTTTCTCAAAGAACACCAAGCACAAAAGTCGTTGGTTTACTAAAATTTAATTACGATACTTAAGATATTATTAAAAAAATGTTAAACACTATTTCTTAGACAATGTGCAGCGTTGGGTTCCACCATTTAACATGCAATGCCTCCGGAATTCGGCTGAAAGTGGGAAACGGAAGTGTCTCAATGAAAAGGTGTGTTTTAATAATAGGTTCCCAGGCTCCCCCGCCAACTAATCTATGCGCGGGATATTAAAAAATGAAGTTAAAAAGATATGTCATGTTGATACTAGCATGTAGGTATTTATGACATATTGTTTATGTCAGGAAGGAATAAATTTTTATTAAGAAATAGCAACCCACTCGCCGCTTTGCCCATTTACATATATCTAAAAAGCTAAATAAGAAATAATAAGCTATACAATAAAAAAAGCTAAATAAGAAATCAAATTCAATTTAAAATAATAAAATAACTCACGTCACAAAACCGTAACTAACTAAAATGAGTGTTTCCGTCACATTTCACTTTGCAATCGCCTCGTCGCTTCCGGTGATAAATGTATAAATATTAAACGTATTTTGTATTTCATACTTTGAAATGTTAAATTAGAAGTAAGTAGGTACAGGTAATGCTAAAATATTTCTTTTATTCCTTTTGATGTTAAATAATGGAGCACAAATTTTTTTAAGTCTTTTTGTTGTTTAAGTTAGTAGTGACGTCAAATCGAATTTAGATATTTTTTATAGAAGCCAGTCAAGGAGCAGGGGCACAACTGGGTTGGACCACTCCAGTAAATCAAATATTTTTACTTTTATTTCTTCGCTCTTTTAATAAGGAAAAGCCACTCAACAGCCAGTACACCCAGAATTCAATGGAAAGTGGGGAATAAAAATCTTAATGAGATCGGAGTGTCTTAACATAAGGTTATTATGTTCTCAATAGGAAATTATAATTAATAAATTATAATTTAAACAATTAATTTTAAATTACATTTATTATAACTATACATATAAATAATCAAAATATATACTATCTTACAAGGTCATCTAATCTCAACATAATCCAACAACATGATAAGGAAGCTCCCTAATAAAAGCCTTTGACGCAGCTTACGCAACCTCAGCCTCTTGAGGAACTTAGTTTGAAATTACCGGCGGGCGGCGTCGTTTAAACCGTACCGTACGGCTTGTAAGGGATCGTACACTATGTTAGTGAAAACAGATTGTTTGGATAATATTAGATTTTGATTTGCACGCTTTATCCCGCACGATGTTCGATTTGTACTGCGAACAGAGCGGGAGCCATTAAGTACTATGATGAACTTCGTACATGAATAAGGTAGATATAGGGAAGCTATAGACACTCCGTTTGCCATATTCCACCAACGCTCGTTAGTGGCTGACGTCAGGGTCTGTATCCCGCTGTATCACATTTACAGTCACACGCTTGTGCTTCTGCACCACGACAGCCTCAACAGGAATACGGCAGTGCAATGTTTAATTACTCCACTGAACAAAGCTTCAAAAACGAAGATGAAGAAAGTGGAGAATGGAGTGTCTTAAATCTTCTCAGGTTCTCTCTTTATCCGCCTCTGCCTTGCTAGTGCGGGATACAGAGTGAAGCCAATAATATACATACGAGCACATATCTTTAATTTTATTCAGTGTAGACACGGCTTAAGTCGAACTTAGCGGTTACTCCAGGTGTGTTTATGTTAATGCAGTGTCTTAACATGCCGTTAAGTTGGTAGTTAGGAATCTTTACCTAACTACTATCTAATTCAATTTTCGTACTGTACAGTGAATATTTGATGAGTATTAAATTATAAGAAAAATACAATAAATTAAAAAAAAAAACGCTTTTCCGCACGTGCTATAGGATGTGGTCGGAGATATAAAATATATGAACCTAAATTCTAGTGGTTTAGTACGTACTACCTTTAGAGGTTACTAGTGAGCCTGTAACACTGTAACGGCCCTGGCTCCGTCATCACACCAGCTCGATGATACTAGATTATTGTGATGTCACCTAAGCTAGGTTATACGTAATGTCTGCCAAATTATTATAAGTGGATCAAATTCATTTTTTTAGTTTTTGTAAGTAGTTAAATAGTTATAAGTATGTATAGATATATATTTTTAACATACCATAGATGCCATAGATGCCCCATAGCAGGGGTGTTATTCCTACAAGCCATCAAGGCCTAAGACCCGACTCTCCTCCAATTTAGAAAACACTTCAGATCACAGATCTTGAGGTGTCTCCAATTAGTTTGTTTTTATGCGATAGTTAAACGTAGCAGCAGCATTTAATGTATAATAATGTTATTAAAGGTATTGCAATGATTTTAACACTTTTAGTTTAATGCATTAGCTTTAAAATACTTAATAGTTTATAGCTTATATAAACATCAAATTTCAAAACGCTCACTTCCTGTGTATAGTTTCCGGTTCCGGTGGTTTGAAAACCTCAAACATGCGGTTATGATCGTAAGTTGTCTACAAGTATGTAATAGTGCATACATTATTATTATTTTATTTTATTAAAGCTTCTCGCTGTAACCCGCATCTTGCAGGTTAGGCAGAGGGATGTCTCTCTCGTTGCGCATAATGCAGCGTAAAGCTAAAAAAACCAAAGGATTTTATTTTTCATAAATAATAATTATAATAAGCTACTTAAGCTTTCTTCCAACTTTCACCAGATGGAAATGATTTTTTCCTTTTCAAAAAAGCGATAAAAGATCCCTTTGTTAATTATTCCTTGGTTTTAATAAAGGCTTATCTTAAATCTCTTCGCAGTTAAAATTTGCTTTACGATCACAACTGTCGACGCTGTTATGGCTCAGTTGAAATAATTTTGTGGGGTATGAATTCGAAGCCTACAATACTATTGATTATTTATTTATTTATTTTAAATTCTGCACATAGCAGGGTAGGCAAAGGGAACCTGGGAGCCCAGAACTAAGACAGTCCTCATTAAGACATTTATTATGCTTTTACAATTTTCGAGCTTTACGTATCCACAGTACGATCTCCAATCGGGGGAATGAATAAATTATAAGTAACGTAAGTAACTGATATTTCATCTGTTGCCATCATTAAAAAACGTATTTTGTCCTTGTATACGATGCGAGGTTACCAACAGTACTCGGGTCTCGTCCGTCAAACAATACATGTTTTTAATATTCCTTATCGAATTACGTCGTTTAAAGGCATAAGTATACGGTCCTTCGAGAAAATCATGTTTTCCAAATATTATTTCCTTAGAGTTGATCGTAGACAATAAACATTTCTTTATTAGTTTTAGCAGTGTAGGTAAAAGGAACCTACACCATTTTAAATTTTCCACCCAATTTTTGACACTTTTCATTGTAAATGGTGGATTTGATACCGCCTTCTCTTCATAGCAGAGCGAGAGAATGAAAATAAGTCATTCTCTCAAATGGGAACGGAACCCAGAAACATCGTGTTTATAAATCATATGCTGGCATTTTAAGAGAAGTTAATAATTTTAAACGGTTTCAGCATTCTGTTTATATATGTATATAAAAATTCAATTTTATACTCCCCAATGCTATAATGATCTGTTTACTTATACCTACTTACTGTCTTTCAACGTAGAAGACCCATTTCGAAGCTTAATTTGAATTTTACTAAATAACTTTTTGTTCTGAGAAAGAATTTGACTTCTAATTTTGTTTCTAAAATAAATCCAAAGTCTAAATTGAATCCGGGACAATCTACAGATTATCATGAAGCAGAATTGTAGGTATTTTTTTTAACTTTAAAACACAAATCGTCTAAAGAATTATTTCAATGTTAGCGAAACTAAAAAAAAAGTAACACATAAATGTGTTCATTCTTCTGAGTGGGCATCGAACCCTTAACAATAGTGTTCGCATTAAGACGCTGCCTCACATGACCAGGATAACTAATCAAACTGGAAAAATTTTAATAAAATTAGATATTTCACAAACGTTTTAAAATTTTAAATAATTTTAATAGCCGCTGATGCTGTAATTTTTTTAAATTTTATTTTTAACTAAGCCTTAAACTCCTTTCAGCAGCAGAGGAGGCAGGGGGAACTTCTTATTAAGAGACTCCTTTCTTTATTTTCCTGCGCCACGACAACCTCTAGATAAGATAAGTTCAACATTAATTCTTTCTCTACAATTAAGACAATGACTGACCAACAGGTGTATCATATCTTCTTACTAAAATAAAATAAATTTTACAAGCATTTCTCTCCTAACAGAGTTAGGTATTACAAAGAGTAATGTGAGCAATTTAGACAAAAACACCACTTTAATGAAGGAAATTCAGAATGATGGATGGACAAGAAACAAACATGTTTACTCGGTGCGCTTTAAATTAATATGACAGAACCATTCCGTGGTTTTGGGGTTTCGACCAGCTTTTGTGATGATGTATGTAGAATAAGGGTATAATGGTGGAGTGAGAATTGTAAAGGGTCCTGTATAATATGGCAGGGTAGGCAGAGAGCGCCTAGTGTTATGACACTCCGTTTCTCACTTTTCGCCGATTTTTTGAGACATTGCTTGGCAGAACTCAATGTCGAATTTTGCATTGTGACCGAAGAAACGAAGATACTAATAAATAATAATTCATTCCCCGAGTGGGGATCGGACCCATTGCGGTACAGTCACAATTCTGTGTCACAATCTAATAATAATTTAAATTATATATAAATGTTAATTAATATTTCTGAGTGTAAATTAAACCTTCATATTTCTAAGCTATTATTCCAAAGAATACATACCAAATAATATACTCCAAAAGGCATTACCACGACCGCCACCAACAAATCAGCGACTGCCAAGCTCACAATGAAATAGTTCGTAGCCGTTTGGAGACTCCTCTCTCTCGCCACACTCAATATCACTAAGACATTCCCAAACAACGTCAACAACGGAAACACTATTAACGATAACGCCCAAAAATTATATTTCACATCACTATCACTACACGTTCCGTTCGTAAACGTCAAATTTAAACTGTCAAAATCGTTGAAAGTTCTATCGAAATCGATCGAATAGTTGACAGATTGATTGTAATTGTTCACTATAGTTCCGTTCGAAATGTCTGAATCGATTTTGCTTATGTTTTTGCATTCGAAGCATATTTTCGAATTCACTTCCATTTTACAATGACTTCATTGTATCTTCTTATACTTGGATCTTTGTAGATTTGATGGAATTTTCTGGTGCTTGAGCTCACGTTCATATTTCTTCATCACGTTCACCTGAAATATATGATTATGTTTAGAATAGGTATAATTTCATAATAATATTGTTGTCAGAATCAGTTGAGGCTTGAAGCTTAATTTGCAAGGTAATTGAATCTGTCTTGTGAAAGGCGGTATGAGAATAAGTGAAATTTTATGTGAGATATTTGCGTATATTATATTTTTCTTATGAAATACAATAAGTTGGCCTGCATACTAGGAGCGAGTTCGAGTCACGCTTCACTTAAATTTTTAAGATTATTTCTAAAAATATTTTTCTTTCGTTTGTATGGAATAAAATTAAAAAAAATATATATATCTATAAGGTATTTATACAACTATGAAATGCCCAACGTTTTATAAATCAAATGTAACAAATATTTTTATATATCTCAATTCTTATCATATTTATACATTTAATGTAATTTATTATCATTTCGCCGCTCTGGAAACGAGGCTGTGCTGCGTGCCAGCAAACATTGCCTCGAGAATTCCACAGAAAGCCAAAACAAAAAAACTCCCCCAGAGTTACGGGAGCATGTTGTTTTATCCCTTTGTGTGTCAAATGATATTTGGGCGAAGATCGGGAAAGCCGCACACGGTAATTGTTTGTGTATTAATAGATAATAATGTGCCAGAATTATAACCATCTTCCCTTATATATTGTACTTATAAATTATATAATTTTAAAATAATATTGATTATAATTTTAATTTGATGGCAATTGTAGATTAGAATTAGGCCGAAAACGTAATGAGTGTGGGTTCAATTTCCACTCGGGGAAATAAAATATATTAATTTCTCCTCTCTGGTAACCAGAGAAACTGCGACTTTAAGTATCGTCACTCAAGAGAAAATGTCTCGAAAATTAGGCGATACGTGTGGAACGGAGTGTCGTAACACTAGGTTCCTTCTGACTACTCTACTATATTCAGTATACAACGGATGCTAAAAAAAAACAAAAAATTACATTATTAAAACCATGCTATAAACCCACAACCAATGCTAAAACATTTTACAACTGAGCTACGACGGTGTCTAACATATTCTATTAATAAATTAGACTAATTTAATTACTTATATAGATTTAATATTAATTATATTAAAGGTATATATTTGTCTAACAATGTAAGCAACTCCAATTATTTTGGATCTTTGATACCGAATATCGCGATTGTAGGATGTTCCGAATGCCACGTAGAGAATTGTTCATCTTGTGAATATTATAAATTTAATAGGTATGCATTTCTCATCTATAGTAGACAAAGGTTGTCGGTTCGATTCGTTTGGAGATATCACTTTTATCATCGTCGTATCAAAATGTTTATTTCGCTTTGATAAGACAAAGAACGGCGTTGAGCTCCGTAATTCAACAACAACAATAATGACTTGAATTCGTGCAGAATGTGAAGATTTGGTTATTCTGCACATACTGCAGAACACATCGTGAAACAAGACCGTAACAGCTATGGTAAACCGCGGTTACGATCTCTCTACAAACTCTTTCGTTACCTGCCTACCTACTACCTACTACCGGTATCTCCACCACAGAATATGTAATCGTAATATGTCAAAAGTTGAGTGGAAAATTGGGAGCGGAGTGTTTTAACATTAGGTTCCCCCTACCTACAATGTTATGCGGGAAAAAACGTGAAATTGTTTGTTTTAAATTTATTTTAAATAGTTTCAATCCTACTTACACGAATATTCTTAAGTACAATCCTATTACAAAAAGATAAAGATAATAAATCGGTTTGTACATTTGTAATAGTAACTTACGTATTAAATGAAGTATAAAAATGGTTATTTATATTAGTATCTACAATCTACGAGTATTCTAGGCCGGATACCAAACGGCTGTTTCTTATGAATTTTTCTTATTATATATTAATATTTCTTTTATAATATAAAATTAGAGAAAATATCCATACACAAGAAGTGTGAGTTCATTTTTCACTTGGAGCTAAGTTTACACGTGAGTTGTCGTGGCAAAGTTCATCCATCTAATTTCTGTGTATAATAAAAAGGAAAGAAGCATCACTTATTAACCTATGCCTATTAGGTTTGAGATAGTCGTGGCGTGGCGTTCTTTTAACTTCACGCTTCCTAGAGTTAAAATACTCCGTTCCCATTAAGATATTTCCGTTCCTCATTTTCCACTGAACTCTACAGATATTAAGTGTTGAGTGGCGGAGCTCAACGCCGCGCTCTTGCTTGATAAATCGTTTTTGCCATTCTGTCAACACATATTCAACCGACGTTTTCCAACTTACATAAATAGTCACCATCAGTTTACCTAAATCAATCAATAGTAACAATTTATAATTCTCAAGGTCGGTTAATTTATTATCTAAACATAGAATAAAGATAACAATGGAACAAAGATCCTATTATAATAGGCGTAGGTGAAAGGGTTAAAAACATTAATCATTGCCAAAATTATACTTAAAATCCATACTTATATTATAAATTCGAAAGTAACTTTGTCTGTCTGTCTGTCTGTCTTTTACGTAATCAGGGCCAAACCGCTAATTTAATTGTGATAAAATACTCATATAGACATACTTGAGGGTCCCGGGATGAACATAGGATACTTTTTTTTTCTCATATTTGTAATATTTTCGATATATACCAATATATTAAAATAATTAATTTGACAAGCAATTTATTCCGCCATGTTAATAACAATCGTCGCTACGCGTTGCTAAGCAACGGCTTGCAAAGTTTGTTGTTTTAAGAAAACGTCACCCAAAGTGAGCTTGCTTAATGCATACATGGCGCGCGCTGTTATAGATTTGTATACATTAACAAAAATTAGATGATTTCTGTAATGTGATATTCATCCTTATGAAAATAAATATAATATATACTTTTAGCATTTCGTCTAGATGGAAATTATAGTTTACTGTATAACATTCTAATAAATAATTAAGAAGATGTAACTGATTCCAAATGACCTAGCCTACGAGTGGTATAGTATGACCGACTAATTATTAATACTAATTATTAATATTAATACTAATTATTTAATATAGAAAAATGTTTAGTACGCGCGCACGGCAAACTTTAGGTTCTTTTTCTAATATTAAGAATTTGCTTTAGTTACTTTTACTTCTTTTGTTTGTTCATTTCGGTTACTCAGATATTTTTTCTAATAATAAATCTCCACTTATTATTATTTTTTAACTTATTTTAATTATTTAGGCTTATATTTTCGCGGGCGTAGCCGGGTCCGGGCCCACTAGTACATTATACGAGTATAGTCTGTAGTATAGTTTAAATTATTTTTTGCTTCACGCTGTTTCCCGAACATATCAGCATAGGCAGAGGGAACCAGGGGACATAGTGTTCAGAAATTCTTTTTCTATTATAAATCTTTGGTTCCGCACTTTCCGCGATCTTGACTTGCGAGACTCAACGTCGCGTTTTGCTTTGTTATCAGAGCGAAGAAATAAAAAAAATATATACTCCAGTGGCAATCGAACCCACAACGTTCGATTACCCCATGAGGAAAGAAATATTTAATATTTTCTATGCCTCCAAGGTTCCCTCCCTTTTGCCCTGCTGTGCGCGGGATACAGCGTGAAGCTGATTTAATTAATTATTTTTTTACTATGATTTTGCATTCAACGTTCTTTCAAAACAATAAATATAATTTACAATATAAGATTTTTCTGATCTATTTACAAGTACCGTCATCTAAGACGTTATAGAGGTGGATATGACTAGATACATATTGAGTCATTTCCTTTGATGATACTTTAGCTTATTTACAAATTAAGCTATATTAACGTAAGTGCATGTACACTTATTACATGATTGCAATGGCATATTGCGTAAGTTCCCTTCTTCCCGCCGAATTCTAGAATTGTGTTGAGTGGCAGAACTTAACGCCGCGCTTTGCCTTGGCACCAGAGCGAAGAAATGGAAATATATATTTCTGGCCTTAAAAATAATGCAAACATAAAAAAATTTGAATTGCATATAGAAAAACACGAAATTTTTTAATGTATGATTAGTAAGTATGACTTTAATATAGCAAATATAGAATATCATTTAAAGCAAAATATATGTATATTAGTCTAAATCAAATCTTCATAGAAATATCTCATCTATAAGTACTTTATTGAAAACAATTTACTGTAAGGTCATTCCATTCGTCGTCCCCTTCGATAGTTTACGATAAATCAATTTTAGTCAGTGTGACGTGTTAATGAGGAGCGACTTCGACCGCTTGAACTATACGAATATTTATTAAATATATTTATGAAATTATTTTCATTTTACAACATAAGAAAATATAAGCCTTAATAATTAAAATCAAACGTAAAAGAATTATATGTAGACATAAATAAGGGAAATAAAACTCTTAATATTAGAAAAAGTAAGGAATCCATCTTCATATTGTCGCTATGTAGGTATATATAATAGAAAGTGTGTCGAACGTGACCGATTGAAAATATATCGACGTATGAATGTAAAGAAGTAAATGCGGATGAATACATTGTCGTTCGTATGTAACGGTGTAAAATGGAACAACATTATTAATATCTTTTCTTTTGTAATCGTGGCGCAACGGCGCCCGTGCGACTGTAAGCACAATGGTTGTGTGTTTGATTCCTACTCGGGGGAATTAATTATTAGACTTAAAGCTCGGTTCTCTTCTATCTTCGTTTCCGTCTACATGCAGGATACAGCGCGAGGCTAAAGAAAAATATATTCTTGGAAAACTAAAAACAACTAAGTTTACCTTACCTAGCTCGTGAAGATGTAAAAACAAGTTTATTTTTAATACACTTTGTACGTTTACTACTCTTATCGTTTACACTTTTTAAATACTTCTCTAAGTTTTCACTTTAATTTTTTAAAAAAACCGTACACTTTTCAGTTATCAGAGGAATATCTTAAACGAGACGTTCTCTAGCTCAGAGCAACCCAGAATTGAATCACGCGACCTAGTCCCCTAATGGACACCAATTGCTACACTTACATAGAATATTTTTGAATATTATTATTTGGAATATATTATCTTAATATTATAATTTTGTTTAAAATTTTGTTTAATATTTCATATTATTTATCTTATTAAATAAAATTAAAAATTTTGCGGACGTCATGGTGCAGCTTCACCATGTATGAATCATCTTTCCGTATTTTACTTTTTATTATTTTTTTATACAAGTTTGAGACTGTATAAAAAAATAACAAAACCCAGTCTTCAAAAACATAGTGGATCTTGGAGAGGTCAAGTGCGAGTCCGGATATGAATTCACTTATGATCAGTGTTCGCTTTTTCTTAAAAATGGTTACTACCCAGTTCTAAAGTTGCAGTATCAAAATTAAATTGAATATACGTACTTCATCTCCATCAGTATTATTAAATCTACAACAAAAACTAAATTTGCCATGAAGGCGTCTACTTTATTATTTTTCTAAAATTTAATTTCGTAATAATTCTTACGTAAATCGCTAAATATTAACTTTTCTGATCTTATTTTGGTTTTTAATTCAAAAATTATTTATTTAAATATTTGCATTACCCAACAATAAAACAAAAATACAATATATTTAATTTTCAATCCATAATTTAAAATATATATATTATAAACACTTTTGTTCGTGAACATCCCTTTGTTTCTTAGTGAGACACAAATTGGCCATACATTATAATGATAGGATATGCTTATCAGATTAAAGGAGTAATAAATAATTTGTATTATATAGAGCCAGTGTTGTTTTTATAACTTCGTGCTGTATCCAGTATATAGGATGTTAGACAGAGGGAGTTTGGTGTAAGCCTCCGCCTTTCTCTGCTTTCTGATTAAATTTAAGAAATTACTAATTAAAAAATGACGGAATTCAGCGCGGCGTTAAGTTCCGCATTACTTATTTTTTGTTATGTACGGTCCAAGCGCTTTTGTCTTTTAAGCCACACGTTTTTAACGAGCTACAAAAATAAGTTGTCAGTGTGTTTACTGTTATACCCTAGGGTCACTTTATTATGGACTTCGACATCTTGGCACGCTGGGAACGCCATATTTAAAGAACGATACTATACCAGACTTCGATAGGTATTCTTATTTCAATCTTTATTTTAAATTTCAATATTTTTTATATCTAAATATTTATTTGGTAAGGAAAAAATCAGCTTCACGCTGTATCCCGCACGCAGCAGAGTAGGCAGAGGGAACCTAGTGTTAAGACACTCTGTTCACCACGTTCCACCGAATTCTGGAGGCATTAAGTGTTAAGTGGAAAAACC
>HE671319.1:69343-151696 GCA_000313835.2 Heliconius melpomene melpomene | reverse complement strand
ATCATACACCCAACACACTTGTCCATTTTCAATAAAAGAATCCCAAGTATCTCACCGGATGTGAGAATGATGTATCAAAAGTCGTGCCGGAAGTTTGACGATGGTATCTCATATATCGATTTGCACGCTGATGTGAAGTTAGGTTTCCACTTGGAGAAGTAAACTATTTTTATTTTCTCGTTCTGGTTATAAAGCAAATCTGAGCGAGTTCAGCCACTCACCGTTAAACATCTCGCCGAAAATCGTAAATATTGCCGAAAGCAGAGGACGGAGAATTGCAATTTGCGGAAAACAGCGTGAAGCTAAAAGGAAATACGTACCTAGATTCAAATTGGAAAAAAACAAAATATATTTCATTTCTTTCTTTACATCTTAATATAGTAAATATCTTCTTGAAAGGTATTCAAGAGGCTTTTATAATACGAAGTCAATTAACGTCGATCTATCTATCGGCCGAGCGCCCTTCAAGATTACTTCAAAATCAAAGATATTTTACGATGACCCTTGTATCTCTCTTTGTATACTAGGTATTTGGAATTCAAAGCTTAGATATAGTTAATTGTAGTTATGGTAATTCATTCTTTCAAGTTTTGAAAACCCTTAAAAAAGATGAAGGTTGTTTGTTCGAATCAGGGGTGAGGCTAATTTGGATAAAGGGTTAATGGGTGACAGAGAAAACCCAGTTTCAATATCCTATCACAAATAGTGACTGACCTCACTGTGTTACACATACACAGAATATCCAAAAAGAAAAATAAGTGAAATAATATTAAATTATATTTATCCTAGTATATGTAAGACTGTATGAGTACAAAAAATGAGATATTATTACTTGGCAACCCAATATTGTAACTCAAGGGTTAACGACAATCATCTACGAAAAAGGAACAAATTTCATATTATTACTATAGCAATATACTCAAATTGAACTTATTTACATATATTCGTCGTAAAAGCTTTTACCCGTTTCAGTTGTACGACTATGTTGTATGTATGTTTGTAAATTAACATACATCTGGAACTAGAGGAAGAATTATTGAGATGTATGCTTAATATTTACAGGAAAATTTTAATGTGAATATTAATATTATACTTAGTTTATTATTAACAGTTCGTGGCTTTCTTGGTGCAGGAATGTAAGCGTGTGACTGTGAATAATGATAATGATTTATTAGAGTCCATTATCATTTTTTTATAAATAAATTATTTCTATAAAATAGACAAAATGTGAAAATACTAAATACAAGCTTACCTTATATAACAGAGTTGTAATTGACAATTAAATATTATTAACAATTAATTATTTAATTGTGATTTCCGCACAAAAAAAAAAATATATTCAATTGCAATTAAAAATTGCCCGATTCTGCTATAAACTATATTCTTTTTAATTTGAAACTCTAAGAAGATAAAACAATTCTTTAAAGGAGCAGTTTTAACGATACTACTTAATCCTGGAGAAACTTTTATACAACTTCCAATTTGTTGCAATGAATGTTGTGAAGTACGATATATCTGGTGTCTATTATTTCTTATATTTTTGAATTTAAAAAGATATTTCCTATATTATCTGTAGCTAGACGCGTTTTCCCGTAAAGCAGTGAGATAGTCTTCGCTTATGGACCACGCGACCGTCGGCGGTATAAATATGTCTTTATTTAAAATTATGTTTTAATATGAATATGTCAAGTACGTCTTAATTTAAAAATAACCCTTTATTTTCTTATTTCATTCCTTACGTGTATTTGGAATCAGCAAATCATTAGTCATGGGGCAACGACAATTGGATTTTTGGATTGCGTGTAAAGGAGAATTATAAAATCAGGTTCCCTTTGCCTGCTATAATGCGGGAAACAGCGTGAAGATATTTATTTATTTAATTTTACAAGTCAAATGAAAGGCGAAATAAACTCAACTAACTAGTTATAAGTGAATAATAATGGAATTTCAAACTATTTCTAGTTCTGCGCAGTTCCAGCACTACAATAAAACCTAAAAGGGTCTAAAGGACCGTAAACTACAGCCGCGCAAATTGTTTTACGTGAGGACAGTATTATAGTTTAGAGACTAAAGTTATGTGCCTCGTGAGATATGAAAGTAAATGGTTTTAAAAGCCTTTTATATTAATGTGCTATATGTAGTTAGACTTACCTAATTGGCTCTAGGGTGTAGGAGCCAATCCGGTGTGAAATATATATATAAAAAAAAATATACTTCTTCACAAAATGTATAATGTATACTTATTTTCAAGAAAGAATTCAGTTATTATAAGTATAGTAATTTAATTAAATTTCTATAGAAGTTCTACCTATATTATTAATTCTTATATTTTACTAATAATATTACTTTCTTTTTATTTTTATGCTTTAGTTTGCCGGATATATCAGCGTAGGCAGGGGAGGGAGGATACCTAGTGTTATCACACTCCGTTCCCCACTTTCTGCTCAATTTCGATTTTGATTTCCAGACACTGCTTGTTAAGTGGCACTTTCCCAAGAAATGGAATTGAACGATGTGCCTTTTTACTGTGAAACCAAATAACCTAAATACAGCATTAGATTTAATCAAGAATCAAACAAGAACTAGTCTGTAGAAAATGACCACAACCTAAATAATATTTCTGTTCATTTACTTACTTTCATAATAGCACAAAGATTTATAAAAACCAATCTGAAAACCCACTTTGCATACTAATTCAATATCTTCCTACAAATATAAGATCACAAACGCTTTCAAGTCCAGCCACTGTGATATTAAAATATTTATTCTATTAATTCAATACGTTATTTTCTTGTAGAATTCTTTCCAAATATTGTTATTTATATCAAGGGAAGCACTACTGGCGCAGTGATACAGTATTTGATTGTTAGCAATGGTTTTGTCTTCAAACTCGGGGGATCGAATTAAGCTTATTAGCTGAAGCTAAAAAAAGATCGTTATAATGACCATTTTCTCTATTTCCCAAATATAGTAATTTGGGAAAAAGAGTAACACTGAAAAATATACGAGTATATGGGGTAACAGGTCGCAAATGTTTTAATTTCCACCTTTTTAATCAACCTTATTTTCGGGATTTCGAGTATTAGGTGGTGGAATTCTACCTCACGCTTTTCCCTTTCACGTTACGTTCTGCCCTTTCTATTTTACGTCAAGTAGAAAATAGTATATAATTTTGCACATTTTATCGAAGTTAAATCGATCCTGCTACAAAATCTTATAGAAAAATCTATTTAAACGTGAAAAAGAAAAGAATTTCTACTACACTACAATTAACTTTCCCTTACTGAATATTTGAACTGCCAGTATAGTAACCTTCACATTGGTAGGTCATAGAACATTAGCATTTAAACTCCTTCCGTGTTTCTGCAGCTCCGATATAAATCAACTTTACTTTTACGAAAGCTACAATTGAAAAACTTTTAATACCTTGGCATGTATATAGAACTGCATTAAATAGTTGTGGATTCGAGTTCGAGTGGAAGAATGTTTTTATTTGAGTAAAATATACTATAATTAATTAATTTTTTGCACGTTAAGTTTTGTTGAGTCAGCTCTTATTGTCTTTGTTTGGGCGTAAAATGCATCTAAAATAATAATAATTAAATATTTATATACTCAATAAAAATGATATAGCTACACGCTGTATATCGCAGATAGTAAGTTAGACAGAGGGAACCTAGATTAAGAAATCTTAGCCGTTCCGCGTTTTTCCCGATTTTCGAGACATTGCATATTGAGTGGTGAAAATCATCCCCACCCTGATAACAAGAGTTACCAGAGCCTGAAAATATTTAATTATTCCCGAGTGTGGATCGAACCCATAACCCTCATATTGACATACACAGCTCCTCTGCGACATAATAGCTTTAATATTATAATAATAGGGTAATATCAATGCATAAAACCCTTTTATTAAGTAGTTTAAAATACGTTTCGTGATAGAAACTAGGCCCCGATCAAAATCTATAAGGCTTTGCAAGTCTGCACCTAACGTGATGGCATCGTTTGATAACTGCAAGGTCGTTATGCAATTATTTTGTATTATAAATATTTGTAAATATTGATTTTTTTGTCTTATTTTGTACAGTTCGTGTATTGAAATACGATGCAAGTTTTTTAATTGTAGAACAATTTTAAAACTCTAATATAAGAATAAATTTAAGCAGGCGAAACCGCGTACGGGTAGCTAGTATATATATATATATAAAAAATACCAAGGGATGATCCCTTCTAGGGGTGAGAAAGTAGGTCATCGCCCAAGTTATATCTCATTCTGATGCAGGGCAGAATTTTACGAAATTCCATGTTAGATGACAGAACGGTCAACTGCTTTTGTTTTCTATTTACTTGAGAGACACGTGTTTGTTTTACGTGTTTAATTAAGCCTTGTGGCTACGTATTTTTTTTACGGTTCCGTACACCTAAAGAAAAAAGGAACTCTTGTAGGACATTGTTATGTACTCGTATATTTGTCTTTCTGACCATCTACAAAATCATCATCGTTCTTTCTCTGAAGCTGAAATTACTATCCAATATTTAGGATATGGTCCACAGAAGGAAATAATAACCAAATATAAAGTAAAACCAGAAATGATGAGCTTATGTTTAGTTTTCGTCGCATAATGCAGGAAAATATTAAATATTTAATATCCTCGAGTGGAAATCGAACTCACAACCCCTTTTCGACTCTGTCCTGTTCACACGCGTGTGCCCCTGCCCTACGATTTACCTATTTAAAATATCGATGGTTTTTATTCAGAAAAAATTCGACGTTGGTAGCGCCACTTAGCATGGGCTACGTGACAGGAAATTAGAGTAAAATACGACAAATTCCTTTCCTCTTACCTTCTAATATTCTAAAAAGTCGAAATGAAAGTAAAATTAGTTTATTTTTACAAACAAAATTATACGTTTTTATCCGACTGCGGCAATGTACTAAAAGGAGGGTAATTTGAGACATTGCTTATAAATGACAACACCCAACGTTGTGGTAAACAATTTTTAAACTTTATTTTAAACTCTAGACATTCCTTTAAAACCTAGTAAGTAGGCTATCATTACTTTATTCCTATTTAAACTACCTTTTTTAGTGGCACGCTACACCCCGTATATAGCACGGTAGTCAGAGGGTACGTAGTGTTAGGTATTCCTCATTTTTACCGCCATTTAACAGGCGAAGTCTGTACAGTCTGTAGGTACGGTACTCAACGCCGCGTGCGTTGCTATTTCTTGTTGTCAGAACGAAGAAATAAGAGTAGTTCAGTACCTCGAGTGTGAATCGAACTCACAACTGCCGTGTGTATAGGCAGATTGCCGTTGCGCTCGGCGGCCTCGTCGCTAAAGTACATACATGTTTTAAGTAGAACCGTAGAGACATACTAAAATATTTAAAGCAGTAATCAGTAATTACACTAAACAGCGGTCTTCAAGATCGTTAATGCCCATTGTTTTTTAAACAAATTCAAACTTTATATCTAAAAAATAAAGTATATTTCACAAAGTCAAAATAATTTACGATTTTTCATGAAACTAAAGAACTTTCTTTGTAATTTAACCTTCAATTGCTGGTACGTGGAATATTGTTTAAGCTAGAGGGGATTGTTGATTGCGGATTTCTAACTATGTTTGAAAATAGAGATTCGTCTTGTTACTTTTTAAGTTGCTTGACGATGGTTGCGGGTTTGATTCCCATTACAAATATATATCTTAATTCTCTCTTGCAAAAAAAAAAACAACAACAATAGTTAAAAATTAAACACTTAAATTCCTAACTGATGTGGTTCCCACTAAAGTCATTTGGGTTTATAAGGGTCCACCGTGGTACAGTGGGAATGCATACTAACTACTGCAAATATCACTGATTCTTTAAAAATTTCACAAAAACAATCTGCTAACTTAAAGCGCGATAATCAGTTTCACCACTTAACAGCCAGTGTGCAAAGTGTTTTGGCACTATGTTCCCTCTCCTTATCAGGCAACTCTCAACATTCTCTCTACCTACCACGATATAAAAGAAAAATTATGATACAGTTTCTTTATTTTTCAATCTTCAAGATTTCAGATTTCCAAGTTTAAAAGTACAAGAAATTTCGCTTAGCATTTGTTTTCTATTACTCCTTTATGTAAATGACGTGACAAGACCACGTTGGAAGTGTCTTCGCCGTCACGCCTTTCTATTGGCGTGCGTCCATTGCAGTAATGAGACATTGCGGTCAGAGATACATCAGTATTTCGTTGGTCATGTTCTTTTTATTTAGCAGCATCACTATTTTTACCTGGAATTTGGGGTTTTTAAGAATAAATATAAAAAAATACCATCAAATTGTATAGTGTTATTTTAGATTTAAATAAAAACAGACCATCGTGGTAGAGCGTCTGTCTGTAAGCATGCTGATTGCAGGTTCGATTCAATGGGGAATGTTTAACTTTAACTTCTATATTCTGGCAAAACAAAACGCAACGTTGAGTTCACCATATTTGTCGCAATTACTTTAAACAAAATATAGAGTGTTTAGACACTAGGTTTTTCTGCCTAATTCGTATATGCAGGATACAGCGTGAAACACTTTAAATATATAATAATTAAAGTTATAGTTGTATATAGCATCATTAAAAAGCAATTATAGGATTAGCAATTACAGCTTATTTCAAAGTTACTATTGTATTTTCCCATTAATTTACGCATATATGTAAATTGTGTATGGACAAATGGAAAGAAATTTATAATATTATTGTGTATTTTCGCATAATTACCTAAACCATAGGCACGGTAATATTATAATTATTTAATATACATATTCATTCAATAAATTTACTGTTATAATTTAGGTTTATTAATTAGTTTTCACTTTAAATAATTCTGTAACTAGCGACCAGTGAGACCGTTGTGGCGGAGCGGCACTGCATTCAACTTTTGTAGGTTCGAATTCTACTTGGGGGAAAGAATTATTTCCATTTCCTCGCTCTAGGACGTAACAAGACAAAACGCGACATTAAATTTCGCCAGTTACGAGTAAAATCTCAAAAATATTGCGGAAAGAAGGAAACGGAGTGTCTTAACATTAGGTTCCCTCTGCTTACTCTGCTGTATACAGTGTGAGGCTAAAACAAAAGTCCATCTTTTTCCACGGTAGCGTCTTAAATAACTTTTAAACATATTTTCTCAGTAACGGAAGCTTGTACAGGCGTAATCTTCATAATAACTAAGTAACACTATTGTTTCGAAATACAATGTAGTCTAGAATTACTCTGGAACGGATTGTTCGTGTAATAAACTTTTTTCTCCTTAAAATTTTATATTATATACTCAGTATTTTTATCGTTTTAGTTTATAATAAAAGTGTTTATTTTTAGATGGCACGTGGATGGGTAGAAATTCGGTAGAAATGGTAAGGTTTTATAGTTGTTATTAGTTTTACACTGTATGATAGAGATGTGTGTCGAAATGTGGAAGCAATCAAGGCAGCGGGAATCTGGAAGTCGAGTTTTGAAACTCTCCATTCCCATTAAGATACTTCCGTTCCCAACTTTTCGCTGAATCCTGGAGGCTGTGCTTATTTAATGGCGGAACAAAACGCCGCGATTTGCCTCGTAACCAGAGGGAATCGAACCAACAACCTATCGCGTTTATTCGCGCCACAACCGGCCAATATACATGTTTTCGTTCGCAAAAAAACATTTTTATCATATAACAGGATTACATTAAGAAATAAATAGAATACGATATTACGAGAAAATTGCAATATCCGCGTGAAAAAGATTTGGCTATAGAAAAAAATACTGTAAGCCCTATTGACGCCTATATTGCTTTCAGGTAAAGGATTATGGAAAATGGTCTTAATATGTTTTTTTAGAGCGAAAAATTTACTATTTGTAAACTTTTATTATATAATATGCTAAAAAAAGTGTCATTATAATTTGTAGCCAGGCTTGTTTTTCTCATGCTGGAGCTGAAATAATTCTATTCGAGAGCTCATTCCTCGGCTATGAGCTGTGAAATCAAATTACGTTATTATTTGATGAAAGGCCGGAAAATGTATCTCGGGAACCTTTTATGCTTTCTGTTAACTTAGTTACAGTCATGCTGCGATTTGGAATTTAGAAGCTAAATTATTTAGCAAATGATTGAATGCGCCATGGCCGTTGGTTCGATTTCCACTTCAATTATTTACATTGTCAAACATAAAAATAAAATTGATTTTATGCTACATTCTCAATTTTCCGCCCTAATGAAACATTGATTCGCGGAACTGAACGCCTAGCTTTGTCTTGGTACTAATGCGAGGAAATTAAAACGTCTTTTACGTTCCTTGAGTGGCAATTGAACCCATATCTGTCGTGTTATCAAGCAATCTTAGTGCCAAAAAAATGACATGAATAGTTTGAACCTGGGACATCTCACTAGGATCTTCTGTTCAGAGATGGCCAGTGAATACTGTACGGATCATTATATTGGGTTTATGTTTAGAGTGTTTATATTTAAATGAAATTGATAAGATTTGTAAATATGTAATACAAGAAATATAATATGAGGATTATTGATATGAAGACGGAGCAATGATTTTTTTTCTCGTGCTGTATCCAGCCTCAGCGAGCCAAGAAATGCAAATATTAATTAATAACAATTCTTTCCCCGAGTAATTCTTCTCATAAATGTAGCTTTGCAATAACTTTTTATTGATAGAAATCATTTTTAAATTAGTAACTAAAAAAGTTAAGTAATTTTTTAGTTACTAATTTAAAAATTTTTAGAAAGTTTTAGAATTTTTTTAAAGTTTAATTTGTTAAAAGCCTTGTCACGAGTCTACCTTTTTTTATAAAAAACTTTACGTCAGATTCATTCATTTGAGCTGACATATTAAGCTTTACGGTAGAGATTTTTTTTTGTGAAAACTGACCTTTATAATGACTAAATTTAAATGACACCTTGTTTTGTTAGGAAAAACGAACGCAGAATAATTTATTGAAGGATTAGGTTGAAAGCTTTCAGTCTAGAGTTTGTCATTTAAAAACACTGTAAAATTTTCCTTTTTTCTTGTTCATTTTGAGGTCAGTCGTGGTGCAGGGGCACACACGTGTGAATGTTAATGCGGCACGTTGTGGATTCGATTACCATCTGAGGAAATGAATATTTAATATTTTCACTATACCTGTAACAAGGCAATCCGTGGCGTGAATTCGGCGGAATTTCGGAAATGAAAGTACCTTAATGGGTAGGCAGAGAGAACCTAGTGTTAAGACACTTCGCCCCATTCACCCCATTTTCCACCGAACTATAAAGGCAATGTGTGTTGAGTGGTAGAACTCAACGCCACATTTTCCCTCGACACCAGAGCAAAGAAGTAAGAATATTGGATATTTCATTTCATCTCGCTTAGCAAAATCCAATGACGATAATATCAATTATTCATAGACTATACAGAAGCGTTAAGTATAGCATTTTAAGTACCATTAATAAACCTATCCATCAAAGGCGAAGCGGAAGTCATTTAAGTATGTACGTGACGTCCCAATAAATTGGGAACGCAGGCGCGGGTCCAATTCCTTTCGCATTTGCGAAACGTGAACGCTGTTGGATATTTGTAATAAAAATATAATAAAAAAAATAAAAACTGAACTTAAATACTACTCAGCTGCTTCCATTTTTCCAAGATGTAAGCCGCAGGTCACTAGATTTTACAAAAAAAACTATTTTCTTTTATTCATTGTACTACATATTCGATGCTTAAAAGCTTTCTTTAAAAAGAACCTAAAAGTATTTGAAAACAGCGTTTCCCATTGTTTCATTTTTACAACTATTGTTTACTCACTCACAATGGGCTCGTGATCCGCAGAGGAGGAGTTCCCTAGAGGTTTCAAGTGTCAAGTATACATAACACTCCACCTCAAGGCCGGTGATAAATTTGCAACCTTCATCGTGCTATGGGCGCACGTGCACTACAGTGTACGTGCATTGTGCATTCAGCTTCACGCTATATCCCGCAAACAGGGTAGGCACAAGGAACCTAGAGTTAAGACACTCCGTTCCCCAGTTTCTGCTGTATTCTGGAGGCATTGTGTGACTCAATAGCCAATATCATCAAATCAAAAATCTATATACAAAACACTGATAGGTTATGAAAAAATGTTTCCTTTCTAGAAATTGAATTCAGAACCTAAAGGTATATATGTATAACACTTTTGTGTATCAGAGATCAGTAATTTGCATCGTTTAACCTTGCTTCAGATTCACTTTAGGTTTATGGAATGGACCTAAATAAACAGATTTTAGACTTTGCACTACAAAATACGATGTTTTCCATACTGGGCACGTATACAGGAGATGCGATCACGATAAAAATAGTATTCACATTTTATATTCATAAGAAAATCTAAATGACTTTTTCTATGTTTTGAGACATTTTTCGATACCGTATCGTAAACGTGATAATTGTGAGTTTGTTTTTCAATCAGGGAAATGAGAAATTTTCATTTCTTTGTTCTGGTAACAAGACGAGGCGAGGATTTGTATTCCCCCACTTCTCTCGCAATGTCTCAAAAATTGAGTAAACATTGAAGCAAGGAGTCTGTTAAGAAAAGGATACAGTGGTGCATCTGAGTATGCGATATAAATATTTTGTATGAAACAGAGGAATCTTTGATCGTACTTTAGTTGGGAACCTTGTTATATGTGGAATACAGTGTGAAGCTATAAAAGTTAAATAATACTAATAATAAAAACATTATACAACCTTGAATTTGGTAAATCTTGACTTTGAAATCTTGCCGTGATACTGTTAAAAAGTGAAATTTCTAAAACATTCGTATACACCATACATAAGTGGCCGCTAAGAATGTTAGGTATTTTCACATTTAATACATATTATTTCACCGCAATGCAGATATTTAATTAGGACAGATTTTTTGTTTCATTCTTGTTTGAAAAAAAATAAATAAATAAGTAGTTATTATTTATTTTATATTAATATTCCTATTTTTTTTTTTCAATTAAATAGTTTCAATCTGTACTTCTATACTAATATTATAAATCTGACTCAATTATAAATTAATATGGATAAGTCAAGCTTGTCACGCTGCCATGACTGTAGCGTGCCATTTGAGACTGTGCTGTGTCATAAGTACAATTATATAGTATAATTTTTTTATTTATTTTATTTATTTATAAGGCCCACCAACAATTGATACAATTATTACATGCCATTAAAGAAAAAACAAAGTAAATTATTTCTAATTGCTCAATTATTTACAGGTGGGCTCCACATGCAAAAAAAATGTATAGTTATATAATAAAAAATTATATATATTTTTAGTAAATATTTATTTGTACTATATTTTTTGTAATGCTATTGTATTTTTACGTCTAATTGCTTTAACCAATCAAAATTTTTAGCCTTATAATATTATTAAAGATATTTTCATTTTGCGCCTCCAAAAGAACGCCTTTTTAAAAGTTATTTTTTTACTTTTCGCAATATTATCATCACACGCTGTCTCACCATCTTTCTTCTCATATCAAATAAAAATATTTGTTTATTTCTTAGAAAACCCTACGACAGGCGGTAAAGAGGCACGCACATTGCACGTAACTTAATTACTAAAGTATTTTCACGAGCTTTACCAACACTGGGCCTTGCACAGACTAATTACTTATCTAGATTATATGTAGAGTAGATATTTCGTATACATTATATATTGTATAATATTATAGAGGCCAGGCGTGGCGCCGGCGAGCGACTGTAAGCGCTACGGGTTGTGGGTTCTATTCCCAATCGAGGAAATTATATTAAATTACATTTATAATATTAACAGGATGTAAAGTGAGTGTTTTTATATATTTTGCGTATACTGAGATTTATAAATAATCCATACCTATATTATAAATTCGAAAGTAACTCTGTCTGTCTGTCTGTCTGTCTGTCTGTCTTTTACGCTAATCAGGGCTAAACCGCTAATTTAATTGTGATAAAATACTCATATAGAGATACTTGAGGGTCCCGGGATGAACATAGGATACTTTTTTTTTCTTATATTTGTAATATTTTCGATATATACCAATATATTAAAATAATTAATTTGACAAGCAATTTATTCCGCCATGTTAATAACAATCGTCTTGCAAATTTGTTGTTTTAAGAAAACGTCACCCAAAGTGAGTTTGCTTCACGCATACATGGCGCGCGCCGATGTAGATTTGTATACATTAACAAAAATTAGATGATTTCTATAATTGGATATTCATCCTTATAATAATAAAAATAAATATAATAGTCACTTTTAGTATTTCGTCTAGATGGAAATTATAGTTTACTGTATAACATTCTAATAAATAATTAAGAAGATGTCACTGATTCCAAATGACCTAGCCTACGAGTGGTATAGTATGACCGACTAATTATTAATATTAATACTAATTATTTAATATAGAAAAATGTTTAGTACGCGCGCACGGCAAACTTTAGGTACTTTTTCTAATATTAAGAATTTCCTTTATTTACTTTTACTTCTTTTGTTTGTTCATTTCGGTTACTCAGATATTTTTTCTAATAATAAATCTTCACTTATTATTATTTTTTAACTTATTTTAATTATTTAGGCTTATATTTTCGCGGGCATAGCCGCGTCCGGGCCCACTAGTTAATATATAAAATTCTATCTTCTTTTAAACCCTATAGCTTTTGTAAGTGTAGCGGTTAAGGCTTTATGTTGATTGCCGAGACTGACATGTTTGTGCCTTGTTAAATATGCATATTACAATGTTGGGAACAACTGAGCGTACGTTACAATCATTTTAAGAGAGAGAGAGTGAGGGAGAGAATATACTCTATATGTAGTATCATTGCACTTTTTGATTTACATTTTTCTTTTCTGCATATAGTCGGGTAGGCAGAGGGAACCTGGGAGCCTTGTGCCCCTGCAACAGGACAGGCCTCGTATTGAGTGGCGGAACTCAACGCCGCGCTTTGCCCTAACCGCTTTCCATAAATACTACAATAACCCTTACTCATTGTGTTAATTTCCTTAACGTTTTCGGTCATACAAGTACAAGACAAGGCAACCCATTTACCCTTTATCCAAAGCCATTCTATAAACGTCGAGTACCGTACTGGGTAAATAAATAAAATTATCCTCTCCGCTTCCCCGGATATGCTGACAAGATTGACTGCGTCCTGCTATCCCGTTTAACAGATTTATCCTTTTATAAACAACAGGATTTGTTTTCTTTTTGAGTGAAATGGGTATTATGTGTAATAGATCTGGGTGTGTTAAGGGTCTTTGCCATTTTTTTTCTTTAATTAATCAATTTTGAAAAGATTTTTTTTTTATTTACTAGAAAAGTAACATTATTATTAAAAAAATAGGTTATGTTTTTTTATGCTGTATCCTGCTTCTATCAAGGTGGGAACCTGGCAACTTAGTGTTATGTCACTATGTTCCCATTAAGACACTTTAGTTTCCGACTTCCTCCTAATTCAGAACATATTTTCTAATTACTTTTAAAGCATATAAAATCAACTGTGCCACAAGTCTCACACCTTTAATAGGTTCTATTTAAAATGTCTTAAGAATATTCAGTGAAAAACCTTGAAATATTAATTCAACTTCAATCTTATCTTAGGTTCGTGCGATTTGCATTGGAAATTTCAGTTTCTTTTGTCAAAGACAGATATAAAATAGCTTTGTATTGAAATTAGAAAGTAGTAATTAGTTATTTTTAGTCTTTAAATTTTATTACATAAATAATTGAAGCTCGGATAGTTCGTTGAGGCCGAACTATTCTAGGTAATGTATTGCATTGCCCAACTTTATTCAATAGAGCAAAGCACAGTGTTGAGTTCCGCTAAGTACGCGCAATATCTTAAAAATTAGATAGTATCTTCTGTCTAAAAATTACTGAACAGGATTAGAGAAAACTACGCAATAATATAGATTATATATCAGAATAACACATGTTATACAGATATAACAACGCGGCTTCGCTCGTTTTGAACATGTTGAAGGGCGAAGCCACATTTGGGTCACTAGTTTAAATATATAAATCATTCACCCGAGTGAACATCGAATCCACAACCATGCAGTTTACCCCAAAACCATTAAGTTTATAGCCAGACGTTCTTCCACTATGCCACTATAGTCTATTATACATGTAAAATTAAGTAAAATTATATGCTACAACTATTTATATAAAACTCAAACGAAAGCTGTCCGTACGGACACCGCAAAATGGCAGAGAGAAGGCAAGCGGAATAAATAAATCCGAAAACATTAATAATAATTTAAAGCGCGGCCCTTTCCCTAACAAATTATCAAGGGACGAGTTTTGAAAACCCTTTTGGGAATCCGAAATAAAAATTTAAATGAAATCGACAGTATTATTGGTAAAAAATAGAAAGCTTTTTATACTGGTAATTTGTTTGTTACTAGTGACGTATATATATTGACTGAAATTATAGAACAAGTGAAAGAAAGCTAGGGATGTATCACTTTGTTGCCAGTTTTCTCCACTCTCCGAGATGACGTGTGGTGAATAATATAATAAGAAGAAATTTTTTCAAAGTTAGCAGTGAAACTTTTAAATCGAAGCTTTGTATTTCAGTGTCATCTTAATTCAAACACTATTAACATTAGGAATGAATTACGGGATAAACCGTCAACTTAAAAAATCACCTCATTTAGGCCATAGAAGTATTATAAGATTAAAGTTCAATCGACGTTGAAACTATGAAATATCTGGAAACACTTATATATGTAGGGTACCTTTGCAATGCTGATTCGGTAAGAGGCAAAACGTATTTAAAGGAGGATTCACAATAAGATTCTGTTCCTGACATTTTTATAAGATTGCGAATTGTATTTGGTTTATCTTTTTTCTGTCATACTTTTGATGACTATGACAGATTAAAAGATCTTGGGTGGAACATATGTACATGTGTATACCACAAATAATAACATAAGAAATATGTGAAAATAAGAAAATCGTTGCGCCGTTATATACTATCTATCACTACTTACCCAGGTTCTATAAGAATCTATAGACATTTCCTCCTACTAGATATATCTCTATCAATAAAAACTTTTTTATATCAACATAAACGCCTATAACGACACTTGAATATTATATATCAAAAAGAGTATACTAGTAAAGTAACAGTCGTATACTGAATGACAAATAGAAACTTCAAGCATAAAAATTAGGTACGAAGTTTCTCAGTAACAGCCATATTTGAATGTGTAATAAATTCACCATGTCAGGGTTCACCAAGCCAAGACAAACCAATAAAAACTTTTGTCGATTTACTCCAAGATCGCGAATAGTGTATGAATATACTTATTTGTTATTATACTTTATTCTATTAAGGCCGTCGTGATTGACTATAAAAATCGTGACAGTTGTGAGTTCGATTCCCGCTCGGAGGCTTAAATTTTGCTTTTGTTTGATTTCATAACAAGACAAAAGAAAAAAATATTGAAAAGTTAAGATCCTCATCAAAAACATTATTTTTTCGTTCCGTAATTTAAATATGTTTTTAAATAATTTCTATTCAGGTCGAGTCAATAACTAATTGCTTGAAAGGTTTAATAAGGCTAGCCAAATGGCTGAAGTAATATTACCTCATATAATAAATGATCGATTGACCGTTTAGGTATATTACCTACTAGGCTAGGCTATGCTAGGAGTCGAAATTCCCGTAGAGTAAAACGGGACTCTATCCTAATAGAGTCCCGTTTTACCTTTTGGGTAGGATCCTAATCCAGTTTTATTATTATTTAGACTCCACTGTTCCTCCGTCTGTCTGTTTGTCTGTCTGTCTGTCATCAGACTCGGTGATAGTGTGGCAGTTGAAAGTTTAACAGGTAATGTATAATAGTAAAATGTGAAGTAAAAAAAATAATAAGAAGAAACTGTAACTGTATAATATCTGCTTATGTTTTGGTTCAAATCTGATCAAAACTACCATTAGCCAGATATTTGATATTACACGAATTGCATCGCTAAATTGGAAACCGTCCATAATCAGGACCTAAGTAGTAATTAATGGTGGAGCTTCCACTACGGTATCTCATAGCTAGTTTACTGAACGAATATTGGGAGACGGATTTTCCAAACGAACATTATGGAATTCTTATTGAATTATTCTTCTTATGGAATTATTATTAGTTATTTAATATTTTTATTTCTTCGCTCGATGTCGAGGCAAAGCGCGGCGTTGAGTTCCGCCATTCAACACGCAAATGAAAATTTAAATTGGTATTGGTACTGGTTATTTGAAGTGCGCGGTGCAGTGTATTGAAAATGTCAAACCTGTTCAGTAACTTTTCAACTATACTAGACACTTGCATACAACGTGTTCACACAGAGACTGATGCACTAATTATGGTGTCACATGCAGTTAGAGACACTCGTGTGATACTCTAAGTGTACCGTCTATAGTGTCTCTTCATACCAATAGAAAAGTGAAAAAAAAAAAGAATATTATACAAATAAAGTAGAGTTATACAAATCAAAGCTCAAAGTTCAAAATAATTAACCAGTTGTTCCACAGTTATACAACTCATGTTAGTTCATTAGCTTTCGACATGAACAAAAACAAACATACAGCAATTAGTGAATAACAGCCAAAGGCTATATTGTTTTGATAACATTTTCTCAGTTGATTGATTGATGTCAATTTTATGTTTGTAGGACGTTGTACGTGGAATGGTATATTTTTTGGTATATGAAAGTTGTGGATTTCAATTCTAAGTTTTGTAGTATTATATATTTTTAAAGTATTATTCCTTACCTAGGAAAAAAAGAAGAAAGAAAAATCGCTACAAAGATGGTGCATAAATAAATTATAACAAGCGAAAAAAAATTTTGACGTAACTTGATGAGAAAGTATTGCTTAGTTGTCGTAGTGCTTGAATTTTTATACGTTTTCTAAAAAGGTATTCTACCTTCTGTTTGTTGTCAAAAAGCGCGTCTACCTACATCTCAAAGGCCGGCAACGCACCTGTGGCTCCTCTGGTGTTGCATCATCAGGTGACCCGTACGCCTTGCCTTGTCTTTTTCCATAAAAAAAAGTAAAAACTTTATAACTTTTAAATAACGATGATAATCGAAAAAGATCGAACCAATTATTATATCTTTTAAACACAAAGTTACCTTTATTGAAAAAAAAAATAAATGGAGCTCTTTACCCGGATTAATTCCGTACGTTTTGTACTAGGTATACAATATACATTTTTAGAATCTCAACGTTTCAAACACTTTGCAGCAGTCCATGGATAATCAGATTAAAGAGATTCATTTAAAAATTATTTAATTTCTTTTAATCAAATGAATTCTCCATAAAATATATTAAATATATTAATGTATGATAAAATAACAATTAATATAAAACACTTCCATCAGAACACTCAAAATCAATTTAGACGGCGGCAGTTCCGAAATAAACTGATTTAGTTGACGGAATTTCTTGTTGAATTAATTTGGGAAATCAATTATTGAGGTCCTTGTGACTGTGGGAGTGGGGGTGGTATAATGAGATTCGCTTAAATAGCTATATCAATCTGTAGGAAGGCTTAGAATACAATTGTGGTGTAAAAGCTTTGTGTATTAAGAGACGATGGAGGTTCCCATTTCAGTTGGGATATAAATGATATAACTTTTATAATAATACGAAGTAATATACCTGAAACATGATTTGCGTTTGATTTTAAGACGGAAAATGGAAAATTCAATTTTTCCCAGAATTTCCAGAAATTCTCTCGCAAAGGAGGCCCTTTACATATCTTAGCCTACCTATATGCCAAATTACGATTTTTTAACGCCCGATGTTAATAATCAATCCTAATCCATAAATTGCAACCATAGATTGAAATAGACAGAGATGGAGGATGGCATGCAGGTTAGTGATTGGATAGACAAGTCAAAAAATCCAAGATTGACGTTAACTGGAGATCGGAGATACATTATTAACATTGGGCGTAGTCGATTAGTGTGCTATCTGTCAGTCACTCAGTAGAAGGTAGAATAGTTATGGCTTTTTTAATAATACAAGTTATCAGAAATTCCCTCTTAATACTCCCCTACACTTTCCAACCTTCCAAATTATTTCTTAAGTCCGGTTTTATCTTTGCACAGTCTGTCAATCACTCAGTAACGGAAGAGTTTAGGTATGTACAATATTTGTTGTTAACGCTTGTATCCCGCTTAAAGCAGAATAGGCAGATAGAATGTTAAGACATTTCGTTCCTCGTGCAGCACAAAATTTTCGAGACATTGCAAGTTGAGTGGCGGAATTCAACACCGCGCTCTGTCTTGTTATCAAAGCGAAAAAAACCATTCATTACCCCGACACTTGATTCCCACGAACCGAACCCACTATCGTCACATTTACAATTAAGTACAGTACTTTACTCTGTCCACAGAGTCTATTATTAATTAAAAATAATTATATAAATGGTACAATATAATAAAACAAGAAGCAATTTCGTGAAAGCGCGGCGGTCCCCGATAGACATATCTGATTAATTGTTTCCGCTCTTCATTTCTACACTAAATTAAATTATCTAGACTGGATTCTTTCAGTAATTGCCTGAAGTATCATTAGTCACTTTTAAAAATAAATTATTGTCTTTTATAAAATTTTTATAATATTAAAGCAGCTTTTTTTAATAAAACTATCGATCTCACTTCCACGTATAAAGTGCAAACCAAATTATAACGAAAGCAGGATATTTTTTTCATCATCATCATCATCAGCCTGTCCTCTTCCTTTATTTCCTCCTCCTCCTCGTCCTCGTTTTTTATTTTTTTATAAGTAATAAATTATTTGTAATCCGACATATTGGTATCGTGTTCTGAAAAATTACGAAGCAATTTGCTAGGCCTTTGATACCGATATTAGGTTAAGGGTCGTTTCTCTTTCAAAAAAAAAATGCATACCGAGGGTTCCGTACCAATTTCAGGTATGTACGTCAACGGGAGGTGTCTATACTTAATATAATAAAGCGGAAGAGTTTGTTTGTTTGTTTGTTTGTTTGTTTGTTTGAACGCTAAGATCTCTGGATCTACTGGTCTGATTTACATTGTTTTTGTTTTGTATGAAAGCTGCATTCTTCAGAAGTGCTATAGGCTATATAACATTACATTACACATATGTACTAATAAATTAAAATACTTTCTAATTTAACATGCAATTTATTTACCATGTTAATAACAACCGTCGTTGCTAAGCACCGGTTTGCAAAGTTTCTTTGTTGTTATAAGAAAACATCACCCAAAATGAACTTATATTTTGATATTCATCTGAAATGAACTACTCACTACACACTCTTGGGTTGTTTTCCTTTATTTGTACTACAAGTCCTCACTTCTTGCCAAATTTCAGAGTTGTAGGTCCACGGGAAGTATCTTTTCATTTCCTCGTTCTGTTAAGAGAAAACTCGGTCATAAGTACGTGTTACGGGAAAGTGAGGAATGGAGTGTCTTAAGGTTCCCTCTGCCTACTCTACTATTTGCGGGATACAGCGTGAAGCCATTTTATTATACAGCAAAACAAACTAATATTGCCTTCCATTAACTTTATCGTTCTAAACAAACATTCTTTCTTGATTAGCCTCGTGATGAATGGCGCTTTACTCCGCCTGCGCCGAAATATCAGTTACTTTAATTACTTGTTACTTACGTAAGGAGCATCGAGACGTAATGGGGTTTACCTTTGTAATTAATAGGTTTAATATCTGTAAAAACCACTTCAATATGTTAAATTACCTGAAACGGAACCTGGACATTCCGTTCCCATTAAGACACTTCTGTTCCTGACTTCCCGCCAAATTTTCGAGTTGAGTGGCGTAGCAAAGAAAGTATTAATTCAAATGTGATTTTCAAATTCTATTTGTGTTTATCAAGTTTAAACTTCACTTCTGTAGAATAATTTTCTTCAAGCATTAAAAATACGAAACTCCAATAAGCTCTAACATCAATTTTCCCCTTTTAGGGATAGAACTGTCAGGCATTCGCCTAAATTACGATTGCATTCAAATAGCCTTATTTCAGGTAATTAGCTCGAGACTTCGCTCCAGGATAAATTTATTGTTAACTTAAATTTAACCAGTCTGGCTAGTTTTCATATATGTAGGTTCAGAGTTTCAAATTTATGTTTTCTTTTCTTACATATAGCTAAATTGGGTATACATTATATTAAAATTTAGATATTGTTAGAAATTGAAAATATATCTTCTTTAACATAGGGTCTGTCTAAACTGTACCTTATAAAACAATAGATACTTGGAAAAGAAGGATTTATATTATATTCTGTTATACGTATAATTTACAATTATTAGACTACGAGTACAACAAAAAATATATTATAATAATTAAATTCATTACATTTCAGTGGCACAAGCGTGTGACTATAAAGGCGAAGGCTTTGGTTCGATTCCCACTCACACACAAAATACTCCGAAAATTAAGCGGAAAACAAGGAACGGAGAGTTTAAAAATTAGGTTCCCTTTGTATATTCTGCTGAAGAAAAAAGATGGTACCATTTATTACACATACAAGATTCGCACATAAAAAACCTGTTCGTATCGTGGAAATGTTCAGCCGTTTATCTTCCGCGAACAAAAGAATGAATGGCAATCAAAGGCTACTTGAAACGCCGATCCTGGCAATTGCTTGGTCTAACTACCTATAGAAAATAAGCAGGGCTATTGAATAACCAGACCAGTTGTGGTGCTGGGGTACAAATGTTTGACTGTAAATCTCTCGAGAAAATAATATAGCGAATCGCGGGAAATAGCTTAAGTTTTTTTATCAGCTTCATATATAGCATGGTAGGTAGAGCGTTCAGACTTTAGACAGTTCGTTCCCCACTTTCCGCTGAAGTTGTCCAGCCATTGAAAATACCCTCAACACGCAATGCCACCAGAATTCGGTGGAAAGTGGGGAGTGTCTTAATGGGAACAGAGTGTCTATGCACTAGGTTCCCAGATTCCCTCTACCCATCCTGCGATGTGCAGAATACAGCATAAATTAAGCGTATAGCCTTAGAATATACACCATTTTATTATTTTCTTACTAAATAAGAAAGACTACGTGTTATAAAAAATATAAATAAAAAATAATAGGATTAGAACCTACATCCAACGTGATAATACACGAAAAATTCAACTGCGCCTCAATGAAATTTATTATTAGCCTTCATAAAAAAAGTTATTTAATAATAAAAAATTATACAATTTTCACATTAAGCTTTTAATACAGTTGCAAATGTTACAAGGTCATTTTATAAAAAATTTCATAATATTAAAAAATATAAATATGTCATTTGAAAACTTGTGGTGCAGTTAGTGTGATGTGATTTAATTAGCTGAACTAGCTGAAGATCTTAATTAGCGAATATATTCTCTATGTAGATGATATAATATTTACCTAATTGGCTAATATTAAATATTTAATTTTCTCAAGTTGGAATCGAACCTACGGCCAGCCGCGTCTGCATTCCAAGATGTATATAAGAATATACTTTTATTAAATTAGAGAATAAACTTGTATATATGTATAAATTATTATAAAAAAATACATTTAAAAATTACTTTTATTTAAAATTATTGTAAATTTACTTTTATTTACATTACTATTACTTTGTCACCAAATACTGATCGAAGCGACCGTGACACAACAGCCCAGCATCTGTTTGTAAACGGAGGAATAATTTCTTTTTATTTCATCGCTTTTACAACAATACAAAATGTAGATTAAATTCCATTCAACATGCAAAACTCTGAAAATTGATCCGTGGGGAATAAAGTGTTTTAATACAAGGTATTCTCTGCCTTTCACGCTATATGCGGGATACAGAGAAACCCACAACCACAACGCTGGCCCCAAAAAAATATATAAATAGAGATATGGATCTTGGGTGGTTATTTTGGCAGTTATTTGGTAACTAACATGCAAAAAGTTTTTGCTTTTATTGTAAAATAAAGCCCAGCGTTAAGCTTCGCCAATTAACACACAATGTCTAAAAAATTGAACGATGGGTAGTAATTAATATACAAATATTTTACTTATTTCACCGTAGAATCGAATTCTGAAACTTTTATTAGAGTAAAGGATACTATCACGATCCCCTTTTATAATAACTAAAATATATTAGGTTACTAAAAGTTTTAATATCATTTACCCATTTCAAAGCTTAAATACGACATTTAATTCCTAAGAGATTTGGTAACTTTTGAATTAACAACACTGCCATATATTTGTCATATAATAAGTTTTATAGATTAAATAAATATTTATATATTTTTATCTTCACGCTCTATCCCGGTCATACCAAGGTAAATAGAGGCGATCTTAAGGGAAGACACCGTGTTCCCCACTCACTTTCCAACTTTGGCGGTTGCGGAGTTCAACGCCGCGCTTTGTTCAGTACCACAGCGAGGAAATTAAATAAATACATTTCCCTGTGTGGAAATCGAACCTGAAACTGTCACGTTTACAACCAGTCACAGATCCTCATGTATGAATATTTTTATCAATAAAACGAAGTGGCCGCCAAAAAGAATTTATAGAGCAAATATTTTCAATATTTGTTAAACTCGACGCCGTTATATCAAGCCGGTGGAGTCGAGTGCTCTATGACAAAACTTCAAAGCCGCTGGAGTGGGTGAAAAAGTGTGAATTTTTTGTGGAAAATATTTGTTCATTCACAACGATTTTCGACAGCTAGCACGCAATACCTGTAAAATGTCATTAGAGCTCCGTAGAGACGGTCTGACTGAAAAAAAAATAACTTTTGTGGATTCGACTCCCATTTGAAAAATTATTTTCACAATTATTTCTCTAGGTCTGAAGCGGTAATAGAAAACGATACGTTAAATTCCACCACTGTACAAGCAAAATCTGGAATTTTTGGGCGAAAAGCGAACACCAGAATGTTCTAGGTTCTCTATGCCTAGCCCACCATATGCGTGAATTTCTCACTGCCTACAGCGGGATACAGCGTGAAAGCTCCCATCTTGCTTTCTTTAACAGTACAAATAACAAACTGGGACATACGAAGCGCGTCCATACACTCGTATATGAACGACAACGGTTAGTTTGCTATGCGATGGTCTTCAAATAGAAAATGCTTTCTTTTATATTTCTATAACAGTATTGCATAAATTGTTTATTTAATCCACCGTGGCGATACGTTGGTATATTGAAATTATCAATTTTGGCACAGCGCGGCGTTTAGTTCCGTTTCGTTTAGCACCCAAAACTGTTGAAAATGAAATTTGGCAAGTAAAAACTTTAAGTAAAAGTAACGTTAGTAATTTATTAGTATAATACAGAAAAAAACTATGAAGGCAGTCGTGGCCCGGAGCACAAGCGTGTACGACTGTAAACTGAGACTACGATTTTTTTTGTGCAACTGTACATATAATATTAAGTAGATAAGAGAGGAAGCGGGCGGCCGCTGATATTAAAACAAAGAAAATACAAACCAGTATTCACAAACAAATGCACCTAAAGCGTAATTTATCTCCGATAGAGGCTACTAGCTTCTAAATCCGACAAAGTATAACAAGATACCATGAAGTTGGGCTAGAGTATGACAAAATCTATTTTAGTTTCTCGTTGCATCCCGTACATAGCAGGAAAGGTGAAACTGGGAACTGGGAACCTAATGTTCACTAAACTCCATTATGATACTTCCGTTCCTCACTTTCCACCAAGTCTTATTGCATTGCGTGTTTAGTGGTTTAAGTCAACTCAGTGCTTTGCCTCGTTGCCAGAGTGAGGTAATGGAAATTCCCAAGTGGGAACCCACAACCGTCGCGTTCACAATTGCACAATTGTGCCCTTGCGCCCCGATGGCCTCAGTTTAAAACAATATACTATGTATTTATTTAATATATAGTTAAGTCAGTACCGGAAGAGTTTTATATACATACATATAAAGATAAATATAGATGTAGTGTGTGTTTGTTTTAAGCCCTTGTGGCGTAAAGCCTCTGAAATTTCATAGAAACATTTAACTTCCCTTTGTAATGTTAGCTTTCAAATTTTACATAAATACATGTATATTGTATATCTAGGACAACTTAGACATGTCCGACAACCGTTTTGACTGTGGGACCAAATGTTTGTGACATTTAATGTAGACGGCCACAATCCAATGGAGCGTTTTGCCTTATGTTGTCATGACACAATTCAGGGGAAAGTGCTTAGAGTTAAGACACTCCGTTCCTTATTTTCCTCTGAATTCTGGAGGCTTTGGGGGTGAGCGAACGAAACTCAACACCACGATACTTCATCACTTTCAGACCTAGGAAAAGCCCGATGGGAAAAGAACCCACAATCTATGGCATTTACAATTGCACTTCTAATTGGCCTCGAGAAATTATGTTTTTGAAATAAAATAAAACAAAAATGTATATAATATGTAAATCTTTGTTAATATATTAAACCTATTATTATTTATTTTCGTACATTAGTAGAAATTAGACTCCAAAAAACAACAACCACAGCAACCTAGAATCAAAGAAAAATCATATTACGAGTATAGTGTAACAACATTACAGGTTTTGTTACGCAACTGGAAATTTCTATGGTAAATTACGTGCTCGCTCAAGTAGATCCGGGTTGATTCTATTCATAAGATTTCAATCTTGTTTCGATTTCTGTCATACATCTTGTATATAATATTCATAAATATAAATAATATTACGTTATATTTGCGGCTAATTAGTTAGATACTAATGAGAATACGACGATGGTTGTCGATGGTTGTAGGTTCAATCCTCAAGTATTCTTAGTCCCAGATGAAAAGTGATGTCCTAAAAATAATAGACCATGGAAAGGGAACCTAGTGATCTGACACTCTGTTCCCGATTTTCCGTAAAATTTACCAGATATTGTTCATGTCAAATTCCGTACCCTGCTTTGTCTTGCTACTAGAGTAAGGTAATGAAAATAATGCATTCCTCCGACTGGGAATCGAAGCTAAAGCCGTCGCGTTTAAAGTCAGACGTAGTGGCATTGCACCATGAGGGACACCAGTTTGTAATACTATTAAACAAAAACTTTTTACATTAAATGAAGTACCGAAAATATTATAATATACCCCAATGTGCATACAATGTTGCCAAATTATGAATATAACTGCTGTTTCAACTAAACTTTCAAAACACATTTGTAACATTAACTACAATATATGGAGGCCCGTATAGTCAGACTGTAAGCAAACGAGGAAATTAAATGTTCAATTACATTTCCTTGCCCTGTTAAAGAGGGTATGTGCGGCGTTAAGTTCCATCACTCAACACGCAATGCCTCCAGAATTTGGCGGAAAGTGGTTTAAGGTAGTGTTTTAATGAGCACGAAATATCTTAACGCTAGGTTCCCAGGATCCCGTTACCTACCCCGTTGTGTCGAGTATAAAACTATAAAAAAGGAGTCTGATAATAGTAGATATGTGTCTAATATTAAATTTGGTTTAACTGGATTTATTTTAACATAATTCTTATAAGCGCTATTGAAAAACAGACTTCAATTCTGTTTGAGTGGACTCTTAACTCCTAATAATGTCTACCTTGGAAGGCTATATTTCTTTTTGAAAACACCTGATCCAATAGATCCTTAAAAAAATTAAGATCTCATAAATAATGAAATGTTGAAAAAAAAGTGAAGATCGGGAGATAAGCTAGGTTATTGCTCAAATTATTGAGAATTTAGGCCGTCGTTCCTTAGTGGGATGTCTGATTGTTAATAGGATGGTTATAAATTCGATTTCCTCGGAATCAGAGAAAAATCGGGAGAATTATTATATTTTAATTATCAAATTTTCCTGCTCCTGCATTTTTATTTCTTTACTCTGGTACAGATTACGGAGACTAGATTCGCTGAGAATGCTCAGAAAAAATAGAAGAAATATATTATTATGCCTACATTATAAGTTAAAGTTGAAACACTTAAAAAGAAGTGGAGACAATTTGTCACCTTAAAAAGCTCTTAGACTTAAGACGTCAAAGAATTATGAATCAATGAAATCGCTCAGTCGTTTAATACTATATGATATTTTATTTTTCATCTTTCTATTTTTTTTTACTTACTTTAATATACCATATTGTTTATTTTAATATAGTATAGTAGTAGCTGTTAGCCCTTTTACAGCGATACTGGGTGAATAGGGAAGAGGGAGCTTTATCTCTGAGGAATTGCAAGTACTACGAGGTTGCTTGAGAGGATGTCGAAGGTGGTAAGGGTGTCACGAGCGGGAGTCGGCATCAGTTTGCGACCAGCGATCGAGCATACTGTAACCGGGTCTGTTGTGAGTTCCCTCTAAAGAAAGGAGGAAAGAGAAGCTCTGCCTAACTTGTCGCGTGGGAAAGGGCGTGAAAACGAAGAATAAAAAAAATGTTTAAAAAATATGTTAACACGTATAATAATTATTAAATTCTTTTCTATTTCAAAAGAATTTTCATATGAAGTGTATTTGAAAGGTATATTAGCATATCTTTGAAGTTACTTTATAGCTCAGTGAATATCATCATAATTTGGATGATATGGTATTCAATACGTGTGAGGTTTCGTATTTAAATATTGAATGGTACAATTAGACGCTATAGAAAATCAAGTTCACGCTTTACCCCGTGTATAGGAGGGAACAAGTGGTAAGACATCCCGTTCTTCATTTTCCTCCCAGTTTTTCAGATATGAAATTTCATTAATTGCGATGCGGAGCTCAACCTCGTGCTGTATCTTCCACATTATCCATTATAAATAAAATAAAGGCAAAAAAAATCTTTATTAGCTGCCAGGTATAATAAATAAATCAACTTAATTTTGTTTCGAAACTGTAACGACGATGTATAAGTTACGATCAGAAGGCATTCACTTTACGACTCGCGAACTTTATATCATTTTTCAAGCGTTTCAAATCGCTTTGTGATATTAAACTTTGCATGATTTCATCCTTTTTATATTTTACAGTGTTATTTTATTTATATAGGAAGGTGCCCATTTGTCACTTATGGAAACCAGTCGTGGAGCAGGAGCGCAAGTGTGTAAACGTGGTTGGTTGGTTGTGGTTTCGATTCCCACTCGAGGAAATGAAATATTTATTTATATTTTGTTTTTTTCACTCAACATGCAATGTCTCCACAATTTGTTAGAAAATGGGGAAGGGAGTGTATTAACACTAATCAAATGTTCGAATCACATGCTTGCGCCACGATGGCCTCTTTTCTAAAACACAAATTTTAGGACCAAAATATAGACTTGTCAAGGCTATAACGAAAAATCATAAATAACGATCAAAATACCCTGTAAATGTAGGCTATTGTAGTTTTCATACGATTCTATACATCGGTAAAATATCATTATTCCAGACGTCAAGCCTTATAGAAAGAAGTTTTGTAAAATGTCACATGAGTTTATGAATTTAGTGACCTATTACATTATATTGTAAGACTAAAATAATTAATTATTTACTTAAATAATAGTTATTGTGGGTTCGATTCCTATTCGACTCGTCTTCGACTGAATACACACTAGGTTTTCTCTATTTACCCTACTTGGGATGGGTTTTCTCACTAATTTTTATTAGTGTAATGGATTTTTAGACAAACAAGAAAAGTTTGTTAGATTATTTCTTTTATGGGTATACATCCCTCTTTCTCTTATTGTCATTCACTTTGGCCTAGTTTATGCGAACATTTCCTTTTAGTAATGGATACATATATTTGTTTTAGTTATTTTGTAAAAACAAATAAAAATACAAAACAAAAAAAATATATAATTGACTAGTTTTTGCCTGAGATTTCAATTTCACAAGCAGAGTTGTGTATGGCAAGCAAAAAAAAAATGTAATATAGACTAAATATTTGTTAATAAAAATAGACTATCGAATAGCAAAAAAATCAACATAGTCAAAACTCAACCAAAACAAATTTGTCATCTTTATTATTTTGGATTGATTTCTATTATATCGTTTTATTTGTGATTTTAATAAATAAAGAGTGGCATTGAGTTCAGTTATTTATATCCTCGCAGTGTCTTAACATAAAATTTCTCCGCCTATGCTGTCTCTGACTAAGTACATACACACATTGACTATACATAAAAATTTAATTAAATTGTGATCATTTATTATTTTGCCATATCATCACAAAATTTTATTTCGTATTTAATTTTGTTTAAATCTATTTGAAATGTTTCTTTAATGTGAAATTTTGTATAAGCTTCTTAGGAAATTAAACTTCTTTTTCTTTCCGTTTGGGACGCAATTAGTACTAAGAAATTTTAAATATTACGTTTTGCATATTATTTATATTTTGAATATGTTTTTTTTTGTTGGACTTTTGGTAGAGTCTTATCAGTTGACATTAAAAATATCCTACAGACTAATTTTATATTTCTGGGTTCACCAGTTAATTTGTATGGAAATCGTAATAAAAGTAATGTTTATTTATTTATTATGGTAATATTTAATTGAAAACTAAAAAAAACTCCTACATAGCATATATTATTAACTGGATAATTTAAAATCTAACAGAATAGACATGAAATGTTCCGCTCGGGTGCACAGGCCGTGCATCGTCGAACATTTGTAATGGTTGCAAGTTCAAATAGTTTAGTTTTAGGTCACTGGCTCTCAAAGTTGAACGTGACTGACTGTTCATTTTATTTGGAAGTATTATATATAGATAGGTATATGGCAACTTTTAGTTATTTGGAATTGTAATTGTTAAAGTTTTAGTTAAATAGAATTTTATTCCATTAATTAAAGAGTTTTTTTTTATTTAAAATTGAGATGGTCTTGGCGCAGTGGGATAGTTTCTGGTACATGAAGCGGTATTGAGTTCTGATGGTTGTGGTGTCTAATACCATCTGAGAATTTTCTCAATGTACTTTTTTAAGCTTTACATTGTATCAATAGGATAGGCAGAGGTGACCCAAGGCTAAGTCCGAATTTTAGGACCAATTTTCGAGACATTAAATGTTGAGTCTTTTTGAAAAAAAAATGAGAATAAATCATTTTCTCGTGTTGAGATCGAACCCACAATCGACGTGTTTACAGCCAGATGCTGTGCCGCTGCGCCGCGACGGCGACTCCAGATATTTTAAATATTTTTCTCTTTCTCATCTCAAAATAGGAGAATTTACTTATTTAAACTAGACATTTATCAGCTGCGTTTACGTAATATAGTACGTCTAGAACAAAAGAGTCTGAAGCAAAAATAACCATTTTTGAGTATATTTAGCTTATTTATATCTATGTTATGGAGGCCGGCGGGGTATGGTGGTGCGAGTATGAGGAAATCGGTTCGATTTTCACTCGAATACATCAGTTATCTCATTTACCAGCTACGGCAAGACAAAGTGGACGTAGAGTTTCGCCTCTCAGCTTTCAGGATCTCGAGCTCGGGTGGAAAACTGAATTTGACGGGTCTTAATAATTAGTTCTCTCAGTTTACCCTTCATAAAAGTTTTATTTTTATTATAGACTAATTGGTTACTGAGTAAATGACAGACAACGTAAAGCGTAGAGCTCTGAAACTCGACATATAGATTTCATGTTTAATGTAGAATGATAAATGTTGCACTTAGAGAAGAATTTTCCGACATCCGGAAAAGGGAAAAATAAGATTTTTCCTCCTTCCCGTACGTGTTTGTTTTGTAGCTCATGCAAATGGATGGAGCTAAAACTAGTATCACATTTTCAGCTTCACGCTGTATCACGCGCATAGCAGGGTAGGCAGAGGGAACCTGGTGTCAAAACACTCCATTAAGAGAAGATTTTTCCGACATCTGGAAAAGTGAAAATAAGATTTTTCCTCTTTCCCGTACGTGTTTGTTTCGTAGCTCATGCAAATGGATGGAGCTAAAACTAGTATCACATTTTAAGCTTGACGTTGTATCACGCGCATAGCAGGGTAGGCAGAGGGAACCTGGTGTCAAAACACTCCATTACCCGTTTTCCGCCTAATTTGAACTCGCGAACTCGCATGAAATCGCATCGCTCGCATTTCGCATGAAATGCGAAGAAATGCAAAATATTAAAAAATAATTCCTTTACTCGAGTGGGAATCGAACTCACAACCGTCGCGTTACCGTCCCCCGCGCCACAATGACCTCATCACATAATACAATGTATATTAGTAAAGTCTTACATTGGCACGTCTATTTCAAACATTGTTGAAGTGTATTCTGACTTATCTAGCAAAAAGTTAGTGTAAGACGAAGTGGAAGATAACATGAAATACTTTCCACAAATAAATCAAATTATCTTCTATTGTGGTGAATATCAAGATATTTAGAGGCAATCGTGGTGCGGCAACTCAATGTCTGTCTGTACACGATAATTGTGGGTTCGATTTCAGGGAAAAATAATATAAAATCAGCTTCACGCTGTATCCCGCACGCAGCAGGGTAGGCAAAGGAAACATAAGGAAATATAAGAAACTCCGTTCCGAATTTTATGAGGCATTGCGTAACTGAACGCTGGGCGTTTACCTTGGTGCCAGAGCGAAGAAATGAAAATATTAAGAAATAATAATTGATTTCCTCGAGTGGGGATCGAACCCACAACCGTCGCGTTACAGTCACACCCTTCTTCCACTGGGCCAAGATGGCCTCTAATAATACGAATTAGAGAAAATGAATACATTTTCTCTCCCTGGTAACGAGGCACGGCGTATAGTTAAGTCCTACCGGTCAAAACGGAAAGTATCGTAAATAGAATGGAAAATTTGAGAAATGGAGTAAGTTAACATTTTTAAGCTTTAAGCTGTGTCCTGCTAATAGTATAGTAAGTTCGGGTAACCTGCTAAGACATTCCGTTCCCCACACACCGCCTAATTTGAGACACTGCGTATTGATTGGCGCAACTCAACGACGAGTTATGTCTTCTTATTAGAGGAGGAAATGAAAAAAAATCATTACAGAGAAAGTATCGGTAGAATCGAACCCAAAAGTGTTATGTTTGAACGACGTTGTGGCATTGTGCCTCGATGTCCCTTTCATTTGTTAAACATAAAAATATTAATAATATATACTGAATATATATTATTTCTATTTCTTTGGTAACGTATTCTATTAATATCTTGGAAATATTATGGAATAAAGAAATAATCAAACATCGGCAGAAATGTATAGAAAGATATACAAAACCTGATTTGTGAGTCACATAATTATTGGGTTATTCTGCAAATAAAGTAAAATCATCTAGCTTCGAGCGGTTGGAATGAAAATCTTTATATATATTTATCTATATGTTAAGTATATATATAATTTAATGTTAGTTTTTTGTCCGCGGTATTTATAAACCGCTCACAAGTCTGAGATCGATCTTAAGATGCTATTTGCATTCATAAAATCTATAACAATGGTATCTCAAGGTCGATCTTAGACTTGAGAGCGATTTATTAATACGGGCCTAAGAATTGTGTATGATACAAGGTACATTCTAAGTCTATAGGGTAACTATAAATGGGCAGTACAGTGGGTTACTTTGAAACTGTACTAAACAAATAATATAGCCTATATAGCCTTTCCCGATAAATATCCAACACATAAACTAGTTCAGCTTTGAGAGATTAATTTTTTTCTGTTATAATATTGATTATGTAAATTTTTACATATTTTAGTCTAGACTAGTGGCCCGCGGCGTAACCCGCTTGTAGTTGACAAATAAAATATCCAACCAATATGCCCTAAATACACTTAAATAATATTAAATAAAAAAAGTAGTACGGGAAAGTCGTAGCGCAGGGGCACTAGAGTGCGATTGTGTGACGTGTGACGTGTGACGACGGTAGTGTATTCGATTCCCACTCGAGGAAATGAAATATTTAATATTTATATTTTCTCAATCTGGTAGAGGCAACGTTGAGTCCCACTCAACACGCATGGCAAATGAAACGGACAGGTCTTAACAAGCCCGGAGTGTTTTAACACTAGGTTCCCAGATTTCTTCTGTCTACCCTCTAATGTATGTGACACAGCATGAATCTAAATAAATAATAATGAATAATAATAATATAATATTCGATGAAATAAAAAAATCTAATAGACCTAATAGATAGAAAACTCTCAGATATTAATCCTTAAGAATTATAACATATATCAGTTCTTACGACAAGACTAATGTTACTTCAACATTCCCATAATATATGGTTATGTTTGCCAAACCGTTTTTTTTCTCATATATAAATTGTCAACACATTATACCATTTTCATCTTTACTATGAGAAGATTTTTTGAGATTTAAGCTGAAGAGTTCATTTCGCTGTTTGGATCGTCGCGTTTACAGAATGATAATGAAATATTTATTATTTCCATTTCCTCGCTCTGGTAACGAGGCAAACTACGGCGTTGAGTTCCGCCACTCAACACGACACGGACATCACATTCCCAGATTCCCTCTGCCTAGTCTGCTATGCGTGAAATACGGCGTAAAACTGAAAAGAATAGAATCTAGTATGACAAAGGACGGCGTTAAATTCCACCAATGCAATGTCCATTTAGACGGGATCGAGAATGAACATGACGCTAAGTTCTCCATGTTTACCTTGCTATAAAAATATTTAATTTACAAAATACTTATAAAAAGGTACCGTAGTACGATTTTTTTGCGATATATTTTTTAGTATAGAAGATAAAATCATTTATAGCTCTTATATTTTCAAATACAATCTACTCCCACGCATTAAAGACAGGAACTGCTTGACTAATTGACTAATATATCAACGTACAGCCCAAGCTTTTGAATTTAGAAGTTGAAAAGCTAAGTGCCTTTTACTGAGAAAGGAAAATTATAAATTTATTTATAATATATTATAATAAAGAATTCTATAACTTTATGAGTTTAAATGACGCTTTCTGACTTATTTGAGTAATATTTATTTAAAGTGAGTGGAGTGATTGAAATAAGTAATGTAGTGAACTTTCATTTTTTTTTCGAGTAGCATGGTAGGTAGAGCAAATGTAGCATTAAACTACTTTGTTATCTACACAGCGCCCAAATTTCAAACTATTTCCTTTGGAATAGTGGAACTTAACACCGCACAACATAACCAAAATAATGTATTCCCCAAACTGGGAATCGAACTCAAACCGTCGCTGCGCACGATAATTGTTTTTATTTTTGAAATAGAAATTTTAGTAAAAATATATTAACTGTTAGAGAATATAGACAGGAGGGTTTAAGAAATATGATTGATTGAGTATCTTTAATCTTGTCTAATGTCTCGAAACTAGGGCGGTGTGAGAAAACGGAGTGTATTAACACTACGATTCCCTCTGCAGCATAACTTACTAAATGCAACATACAAAGTGTTTTTTAAAAACGTAAATAAAAATCATATTTAAATATGTTCTCTACTCGAATATCTAAAAAATACAATACAGTTAAATAAGGAAAGACAACTGAAATGTGAACACATAGCCGCAGGATCTACAAGTAAATAATATAAACCGACTTCAGCCTAAACCTTTGGAAATTTCACGTTCAATTTGAAACTTTATAACATTTTTAAATATACATTTTGGATAGAAAAATACTTTTCTAGTAAACGTTTGAGAAATTTGATGTAGTGGGACTCGAACCTTATAATTCGTTCAAATTTCCAAGAAGCGCGGGTTTAAATCCCGCTACATTCATTATTTTATAGCATTTATAAAAAACATTATTTCAATATGGAATTTTTCAATCATTTGAATTCTTGATATTTTATCAGAACAGACAGAATTTAATCTATTTGTAGAATTTCTACAGTCTACTCACTACATACTTGTAAAAGTTTCTATATGGAAAGTTTATTTCAATTGTTTTTATTGTGCCTGCGGTTAGACTACATTTAACATTTAGTTAACCGAATTCAAAAAGGGAGGTTAACAGTTGAACATTGAGTTGAACGTACTCGTATATGATATCGTAGGCAATGGATGATATTTACAATAATAATTATTTTTGTTTAAAAGTCTAGTATCGAGACGATACTTTTGGATTTAAAGGAAGTCGATTTTGTAGATGCTAACTTGGGAAAGAATCCGACCTTCGTCAAAATCGAATAGTTCTTGAGATATGGGTATCCACACATTCCTGCAGTGGACGTGTATTATATGTCAAACTAGATAATTGACAGACATTTGATGGTTATTCCTTTTTTTGACTGCACGCTATATCCCACACGGATCAGGAAGGCAGAGGGGACCTGGGAACCTAGTGTTAAGACACTCCGTTCCCATTACGACTTCCGTTTCCCACTTTTCGCCGAATTCTAGAGACATTGCGTGTTGAGTGGCTGAACTGACAATATTAAATATAATTTCCTCGAATGAGAATTGAACCCAAAACTTATCGTGTTTGTACACGCTTGTGCGCACCGCGACTGCCCTTGAATTACTTTTCAAATAATACTATTTTATAAAGTTTCTCTAGAATATACGACAGCCGAATTACATATTAAACGTCAAGACAACTCTTTATCCGAATAAATTCTATCTAATTTTCTTCTTCGGTATATACTTGTAGAAGTATAAGGCCGTACGTTATATATTTTAGTGTTTACTCGATTGCGACAAAGTCCAAAAGGAAAAAGAAATTCCTTCCCCGAGTGGAACGGTTACAGGTCGCTATCTTTTAGGGAACAAGACAAATCCCAGCGTTAAGTTCTGCCACTCAACACGCAACCAAAAATTGGCGGTTGAATGTGAGGAATAATATATTATAGAAGTAGGTGCCATCTACTTTCATTCTTTTTCTACATTCGGGATACAATCGGTCGCTAAAAAAGAAGCTGTATCAATTTTAAAATGTTAAAAAAATTAAATACAGCTAAGAATATCCACATATTCGCAGGTAATCGTATGTATGTAAGTCCGTGCCTTTGTTCCCTTGTAACTGTTAAACAGTTGATAAATGATATGTCGTTACATTTTTCTTCTTCTTAGTATACTGATATTGTTTATGCAGTCGGATTGTTTGAATTTAACCTTCATCTCAAATAGTAGGGTAATCAGAGAGCCAAATGTCAATTCCATCCGTTCTACAGTTGTCACCCGAATTCGAAACATTTCGTGTTGAATGACAGAATTCAATGGTGCACTTTGTGTTATCAGAGGAGAAAATAAAGATAATTAATTTCTCCGAATAGTGATTGATCCAATAACTTTAGCAATGATCTATCTACGATGATTTTTTTTCATCTTCACGCTGTCCAGCACACAGCAGCGTAGAAAGGGGGAGCCTAGTCACTCCGTCCCCCAAAAAGCGTGACAATGAGTTCCGCCACTCAACACGCAAAGCCTCAAGAATTCGTCAGAAAGTGAAAAACGGACATAACACTAGGTTCCCTCTGCCTACCCTGCTATATGTAGGATGCAACGTGAAGCAGAAGAAGAAGAAATATTATTACTTGAAAGTTATACATCAACCTCTATTCAATTTATTTCATTTTATTTCTTAATTTAGACTTATAATTATAAAACCACTTAAAAATTAAGAAATAATAAACTTAAAAATATACAAAAGCTATGAACTCACCATATAAAACTCGAAAACTAAACTTCCACTTTCACACAAACACACTGCACAAATCGTATTTTTTTTATAAATTTCGTATTAAAATCGCAATTTCTTATTAAAATCGTAATTTTTTAGTACTACCAGAACAGAACCAACCCTTACGGAGGTTGTATGGAGACTGAAGCTTCAGCTTTCCCGCGCAGAATCAACACAAAGTTAGTTCAAAAGTATTTTCATTTACAGTTTTTCAGTAGACGAAATATTTTGCTAAAATATTTCAATTAATAGTTCAACTTTATTGCTTATTTTTTGGTATATTTTTATTAATTTTTTTCGTTAGGTGGATGAAAAGTAAATATCATTTTCATTTTGGTAAATTGTCAAGTTTTTTGAGCTTCACGCTGTATCACGCACTTAGCAGGGTAGAGTCAAGGAATTTGGGAATCAAATATCCGTACACTCCGTTCTCATTAAGATACTTTCGAGAGGCGAAACTGAACTCCACGCATTGCCTCGTTACCTAGTAAATGAAAATATTAAATAATTCCAGCTAGTAAATGAACATATTAAATATTTCGTTTCTTAGAGTGGGAATCGAATCTACAACAAAAAATGAAGTAAACGGAATGAATAGAGAACCTAGTGTTAATACCCACCGTTTCTTACTTTCTCATTTAAATTGAAGGTATTGAATAGTGAATTTAAACTCCGCACTATGTCTCAGTAGAAATAGAAAAGAAATCTGTCAATTACATTCGCTTATAATTTTTTAAACTTTACAATTTTCACGGAAGAAAAATATATAGCAGACGTTAATTGAAAAATAATTTGTTCGATTTTACTAAGTTAACTTGATTATATTTCCTTTTATACTTAAATGAGAAGCTTTTATAACTTACAAAGTCACGCTTTTAATAATAGATTATTTATAAGATTTTCCGCTTTTTGGAAAGTACAATGAGAAGAACTAATGTCATATCACTCTATTTGAATTAAGTTTAAGATTTAGTACATGGATTCGATTCCCATTCGGGGAATGAAATATTCAATGTTTTCATTTCCTCCTGGTAACTAGGCAAAGCGTGGCAATCAGTTCCGCCACTCAACACGAAATGCAAAGAGAATTCGGTGGAAAGTGAGTAGAAATGCAATGTCTTAACATTAGTTTCCCAGGTTTGCCAGGTAAAATAAAAAAATAATAATAGATAAGTTAAAATTAAATTAAATACCTCTTACAGCTTCATGCTATATCGAACGATGTGACTTATGATTAAAATTCAAATGAGAATTATACTCTATTTTCAATTAGGTTTAGCCTAGCGCCAGAAATTAAACCTGACTATTGTGGGTTCAATTCCCACTCCAAGGGAGTCATTATTTCCACTATCCCACTATGGTAACAAGAAGCACAACGTTATGTTACGCAACTCGAATTATAAAATCTCCTAAATTGGACGGAAAATAGTGATCATAATAACAAAAAAACTTGAGCCATGTTTCCTCTGTCTACTCCGCCAATAGGATTATTTTTATAGCTTCACGCTCTATTTTTTCATAGAAAAGATAAAAAAATAAATATGTATAAAACAACATATCGCTAACTCTACCTACCAAGTAAAAATAAAGGAGAGATGACAGAAGATATTTTTTATATATAAAATAATGCCACAAACAAATGGCTAGGGTGAGTCTCAAGCGAAATTGACCTGAATATTTTATTTGTATTTCCTTGAGTTCAAATCTGAAGGACTTCTCTTAGAAGCTACTGATATCAATGATCTTATCAGGTACGATTTATAGATACAGCTTGTAACTTGATCGACGGATCGATGGTGGTCTATGGGTAGGGGATCTCAGTAACTACCTATTTCGTCCCCCCCCACCCCTCCGATTTTGAGTGGATGTCTTATCAGATATATTTGGAAATTTGTGATTTATTGGAAAAAGTAGTTTTTTTTTTAAAAAAAAGGCAAATACAGACTGACTGGAGCGATTTCTAATTTAGATGATACATGGAAAAGGGAGTTTCTTAATATTCCTACTGCGTACCCTGCTATATCTGAGATACAAACATGATTAAATACAAAAACTGATATATACAAATAGAAAAAATAAACCTAAAATATATGAAAATTGCAGCAATAAAAAGTAGATATGAAAAGGATCTAGAATTGAAGTCCTGAGTTAGGAAATATACGTAAATTTCACGGCATCTTGCAATTTGAAGTAAATAAATTGAAGTCACTTCACGCCTTATACGAAAATACTCTTTGTTGAGAATACCTTATATTACTTGATAAAAGCAGCCTTGATAAAAATATAAGGACTAAAAGAAATGAAAATAAATTTTATGGATTCATAGTCTGCATGAGGCAATTGTATGTATGACATATCGTTGAATTCCGTTATTTAAAACGGAAAGTGCAGAACGGAGTGCTTTAACACTAGATTTCCTCTGCTTATCCTAGTATGGGGGAAATGTGTGAATCTGCATATATAGCAAAAAAGAAGCCCAAAAAATCTATGACGATGTCATTGTTAGTTTAGTAGTAGTTTACTAAATGTATAAAATCTCTCGAGGTTTTAACATGTCCAAGTTTAGGGTTTAAATAGGTAAATAAAATAAAAGCTTTAATTTCAAATGTTTCTGCGATACATAATAACAATGATATAGATATAAAGTAATGAAATAAAAAACTCTCTAGTTCTATTAATATATAAATTATAGTATAAAATATGTATAACTGGAACTAGCACTTGAAAATGTTTCAATTAGTCCACAACGGCTAATAGAATTTTCCTATAAAATTCAGCAAATTATATCAGATTTATGTATGAATGTATGTATATTAATTAATTTACTTTGCGAGTGTTCAAATAAAACGCTACGATGAATATAGCTGGCATTTTTATGTATGGTAATATGATAAGCTGAGGAAATGTTAATTGCAATTGTTTTGTATATGGAGATTGTGATATTTAAAAATAGGCCAAGAGCGAGTCGGACTCTCACGCGAAAGGTTCCGTACCAATATCTCATAGAAAGGCGAAAAAAACAAATTTGTTGTATAGAATACCCCTTAAATAAAGAACAAGAACAGAAAGGCAGAAGGAAAGAAAGAAAGAAAGAATAAAACTTAACAAAATACCAAAAGTAATTAAAAAGCAAAGTATCACGTATTAGCAGGATGATAAGGTTTAAAATTTAAATTAGTGCGTCATGCATTTCAAAAAAAATCGGAACAGGTTGACAATGCTAATAACTGGGTTGATTCTATTAGATATTTTATGTATTTATTTTTAACAAATTTATTTATATAAAGTAATCAATTGATCCAAGAATTAACATTTATGTCTGTATGTTTATTTGTGTGTGTAATTATCAAAATTATGATTATATATTTGAAGTGAGAAAATTAAATATGCACTATAAGAGTCTTACCATTAGTTAATCTCTGCCTAAGCCATTTGAATTATGGCATGTACGTCTAAAGGCTTACCGTACAGGTGTTATATATAGACTGAGGTCTGAACCAGACTTCTTGATACTAAGATAATTTTACGTTCTTGCACAAATTCCTACAAAATTCGACATTTAAATAATATTATTGACACTAGGTTCCCAGATTTCCTCTCTTGCTATGTGCGGGGTGAAGCTAAAAAAAAGTATTAATGTGACTTATGGTACGACCGTTCGATTCTTGATTGAAGTAAATTATTTATTTCAATTTCCCTTTTTTACTCTCTTCATACTTTCGTCACTTATTATATGTGTTAAAAAGACAGAATCTCAACTTGAAGCACTCTGTTTTATTTTTTTTATTATGTGTAATTAGTATTATATATTTTTTTTTTATTTATTTTTTTTTTACTTTTATTTGTCGGGATGTAGATTTGAGGGAAATATCAATTGTTTCAAAAGATGCTTATAATTCACGATTTTTGCACGTTAAATTCAATATGTACAAATTAATGGAAGAGTCTTAAGTTTCGTTCGTTATAATAATTATAAGGTATAATGTTCTTCATATAGTAACAATTAATTTAAATTGTTGTAATAATTAATTTATTATTTTTTTTATAATTATCAACAAATTCTTAGAGGTTCTCTTGTGGTTGCGATGGTAGTGAGTTCGATTTTTATATGGGTAAATTATTATATTTTACTTTCTCGTTATATTAGCTAAAGTTTTAGGTTTAGTTGCGGTAAATGTCACTAAAATAATGAGGAAAGTGGGGATCGAAGTATTTCATCATTCTCTGCGTATACCTACTGCTATTCGGGAATAAGCGAAAAGCGGGTAGTAACACAAAGGGCAAAAAAAATCCTAATATCCATCACGAAGTGATATGCCATTTCAATTGATATTCCAGAATCCAACTCAAGGCCACTTTTTGTCTTATTACAAGGAAATGAAAATAATCAATTTCTCTGAGCGGGAATCGAATTCTCAACCGTCGCGTTTACAGTGCTACTGTGCCATTGTTCCACTACAACCACAAAAACATAATCCAATTAAGATTATACAAAATAAAACAAAAATATTAATGAAAATGTGCAACGAATTTTCATTTTACATTTAATCTTTACTCGGCGCTACGACAGCTTACTTTGTAAACAATTTCAGTTCGCTTGACAAGAGGAAAGTTGGAAAACAACGTTTGGAAACTAATAGTAGGGCTGGTCGATGACCTGCTGGTGTTTATATAGCTTACTTTATATATGTCTAATATAACATTAAGTTTAATATTTATATTTTAACAAGCCTTTGCATACAACTTCACTAGCGGTGAAATTAAAAGACTTGTGTACACGCTGTATTTTGCACATAGCAGAGATACATGGGACATGGAAACCTAGTGATAAGATACTCCGTTCCCATTTAGACACTTCCGTTCCCGCCAGATATATTTATTTTTCATATTATTTAATTATACGACTTTTAGCTTGATGCTGCATTTCGCACAACAAACAGAAACCATTATCGTCATATGCATCATTCAGTTTTCCAGACATTTTGTGTTGAAAGTTGGACTCAACAGAACCGGAAAATGATAAACGAACGTGTCTTAAAGGGAACACAGTATCTTTATCCTACGTTCCCAAATCTCTCTGTCTACCCTGTTATATGCGGAATACAGCGTTAAGCTAAAAAAAGTTTATATCAATGCAAGAGAAAATTGATACAGTAATCTAGACAAGGCGGAAGTGCCTCACTCAGCCTAGACTAAAAGCTTCATAGCAAGTAATTGCTTTAGCAACATAGCTTTATAAAAGCTTGGAGGACATGAAAATAGTCCATTCTGTTGATAGCCATTTAAAAACTAACAATATTTATCTATCTATCTAAAATTTTACTGTTATTGAGTGACTGACTGACAATGGTACTTCAGGTATCTACGTACTTGATTTTTTGTATTTAGGCTCCTTAGGGCTATTTTATTATGTTTATATTTAGCTTCACGCTCTATCCCGGAAGCAGGATAGGATAGCTACAAAAAAAACACCGTACTTGTTTTGAGAAATCTACTTATACACCATAGATTCCAAGTATGATATCACATCGAGTTATAAAAGTCCGAGTGGTCGTTAAATTTACTGCTAATCTTATGCCCGTTAAAGCTATCTCGCCGTTACACAAGCTGTGGAGATTCATTAAAATGTCAAAGGTTAACCGCTCTTACTATGTATAGGTTAATATTAATTTAATAAATTTTATGTATGGATTTTAATTTAAAAACTCGATTATTTTGAGGCAGTGCTCGTGATGGAGTAAAAGGATAGCCTCTGACTAAACGAGAGGGTTGTTGGGTCGATTCCCGATCGGGGGAATGTTTTTTTCTTCAGTTTGACACTGTATCCTACACATAGCTGTATAGAAAGGTGTGACCTGGAAACCTACTGTTGTAAAGACACTCGCGTTCTCCACTTTCCGTTAAATTCTTAAGGCGTTGCGTGTTGAACGGCGGAATTCAACGCCGCCTTCGGTCTCGTTACCAGAGTGGAGAAATAAAAATATCCTAACTGACCCGTATACAGTCGCAGGCTTGTGCCCTAGCTTTGCGACGACACAAAACGTCCAAAAAAACTCGTATCGTTTCGTCTAAAAAATTGGGCGAAAAAATCTGATTCAATTTGTAGGAACAAATGTTAAACCAAGAGAAATACTTATTAGGTGAGCGACAGTGCTCTTTATGATTTTTTTTTAATATTTAAATGTTATATTAACAAAAGGTATTATAAAGAATTTCAACGTTCCATAATTTAGGCGGTGCCCAGTTAAAAATCTGGAAGTGATATAAACTTCCATCAAGCCTACAATTTCTGTCCAATTTTCGTGATTTTTTTTTCAGCTTCTCGCTGTATCCCTCATATAGCAAAGTAGGCAGAGCCTACTGCAGGAAAACCTACTGTTAAGTGAAATTGAGGAGCTTAACACCGCACTTTTCCTGATATCCAAGCTAGGATAAGAAAAAAACTAAACACTACTCCGAGACGGAATCGGGCCCACAACTGTAACGAGATATAAATGTAAAATACTATATGTAAAACTTTCAATATTATCAATAGATTTTATTTAAAAAAAACACATTTAAATTAAATTCAAAATTTTAATTTACTTTACAAACTTATCTATAATGAAGAGTACATTACACCCCGCCGTAATCGATTAACTTAAAACAAAATGAGACTTAATTGCTTTCGTCTGATCAAAAATTTTACGATTCCAGAGTATTTTAGTATTCTATACATTGTATTAAACTATCAAATTATTCTGAATTAGATCTTCATTACTTTGTTTGTGGAGAGAGAAATTAATTTAAATATTTCGTATTTTTAGGCCAGTCGTGGCTGAGGGGTTAAGTGTGCGACTGTAAGCGCGACAGGTTTTTGAATCGATTTCAACTTGGGGAAATTAAATATTTAATATTTTCTTTTTCTCCAATTTGTTGACCAATCGAACCGTCTTTAATATTTTTTTAGAAGATTCGTTCTCCATTTTATAGATTTCTCAATGCTGCACTTTGTAATGGCATAATAAAGAAAAAGAAAAAAAAATCTTCCGATTATAAATCGAAACCACAAACATCGCGACTAACTGGCTTCTGCTTCATTAACATTATTACTCAAAATTAACGTATTCACCCATTATTCTCTTTAAAATGACTGCTTTTGTAACTTCTTGTATAACAACGTCCACCGGGACATTAGTAATTCAATTTATGTGAAACAATCATGAAATACATCCCAAGGGATCGATAGGGAACAGCTCGACAGGGAGCTTTCTATTAATAATATTAGATTTATTGCAATTACTTATTTACAATTTACATTTTCTTATAATTATCACGCGTTTTCACGTATCTTGCTAGAAAGCCTTAGATAACTTATATATTATTTTAATGTCGCCTTATATACATTTTTATTTATTTCTTTTAAGCTTCACTGCAAATAGCATCGTGAACCCAGTGTTCTCCCTTATCCGATTTCTTCTTAACTTTTCTATATTATTCATCTGTTCAATGCTTTGATTGTTCTGAAGCATATAACACTCACGTTCCAGTCATATTACTATTCTTACATCATAGATTTTTTTATATTTTTTAAGCAATCGAAGATTATTAACTTCAGAGTATCATAGAAACTATTTACGAAGTAATTTTTCATATAAACAATACTTTCAGGAGCTCTAGCTTTCAAGAATTATGTTAATTTTTTTGTAAAAAAATTGTTTTTCAAATATTATATTAGCTTGCTTTTATTATACACAATATTTCTGAGTTCGCACTGCTATATAAAAATGACTTATTATTTTTTTTACATAAATATAAAGTAATAAAACCGTCGTGGCGCAGCGTCACAAGGGTGTGACTGTAACGCGACATTTGTGGGTTCGATCCCCACTCGAAGAAAATAAATATTTATTTACGCTTATATTTCCATTTCTTCAATCTGGTGTCGAGGCAAAGCGCGGCGTTGAGTTCTGCCATTCAACACGCAATGCCTCCGGAATTCGGCAGAAAGTGCGGAACCGAGTGTCTTAACACTAGGTTCCCTCTGCCTACCCTGCTGTGTGCGGGATACACAGCAAGGTAGCGTGAAGCTGATTTATGAAGATAAAATGTAAGTCTTGTCAGTTTGTGACATCTGGCCCTTATCTTACAATATTGTAACGTTACCAAGTTAGAGCAATGAAACTTTACAGCCACATAAATGTCAAAATCAACATGTGCTTGTGCAGTTTTGGCTAACAAAGTTACCTCGCAATATAAACAACATAGTAGCGTGCTGGAGTCAACCTGGTGAAGTCTAATAGTGTAAGAGCTGACTAGTTATAATGGTTAACATAAAATTATTTTATGATTTCATTTCATTGTTGTGGCTGATTGAAGAGTGAAGAGTGTTCCTGTTATAATATCTTTTTAGTCTTCTTAAATAAAATAAGTATTAGCTTCACGATGTATCCCGCATACATCAAGGTAAGAAAAAGAAAAATACTTTTATATCGTTCTAGGCTTTTCGCCCATTTTTACTATGTTTTTATGAACTGGGGCCGTCGTCGCCCAACGTGACAATTTTTAGTTGTAAATACACAAATCCTTGCCTATTTTTTGAGACATACACGTGTTGAGTTTCTATTTTAGACGCGGAAAATCAATCAATGACTGAATAAAAATATGTTTCCTTTAACATATAGTTCAACGAAGAAGTTTTAATAAAGATCAATTATAAAATGGGCTACTTAACTTACTTTTTAACCGATTTCCAAAAGAAGGACGTTTTTTATTCAGTTGGTATATTTTTTCAAAGAAAAATAGTGAAAAATCCTATAATTCATATTAGTTTTCTTATAAGAATATTTATCAGTTGAAATATTGAGGGTTTCTCAAATTATTTGTTACATAGAAACCTGCAGGAGTGCAGGTGCTACAATTTCTAGGTAGAAATCATTTTGAAAACAAATTGCAAGTACATGCTGTATATTTGTTGCATTTCAGAAAATTGAAAATAATTTAATTTAATTTTGATATATGCTTATATTGTTCATACAAAATATTAGCAATAGCTTCACGTTATATCCTGCAAATAGCAGGGTAGTCAGAGAGAACTTAGTGTTAATACATTTCGTTCACGTGGCAAAACTTAACGCCACGCTTTGTCTTTTTGCCAGTGTGAAGGCAATTAAAATAATTTACTTCCTCAAGTGGCTGGGTGGAATCACAGTCCGAGCTGCACCCCAACATTGACAATAATATATATTTTTTGCAGTTTCACGCTTTATATCATAGCAAGGTAGACAGAGGGAACCTTGTGTTATAACACTTCTTTCTCCTCTTTCCGCCGAATTTTTCGAGGCACTGTTTGTTGAGTGGCGAGACTCAATGCGGTGCTTTTGGCTTGACACCAGAACGGAGAAATGTAAATATTATTCAATAACAATTCATGCCCTCGAGTGAGGATCGAACTCACGACCGTTACAATTACACCCTTGTGCCCCAGCGACGGCTATTCGGCCACGAGGCCAACATTTTCTTCAATAAGAAAAATCCCAGACAAGATGGGTATATAGTATCGTCAATATTGAAAGATCTCAAGTAATTTAACAAAGTGTTTGTATATTGTTAGCGATAGTGTCGATACTAACGATCGTGTTTAACTAATTTTATTGGAACCAACGGTTTATGGTCCATTAAAATGAGCTCTTACTATGGACTCGGACTTATTTAATAAACAAGTGTTGTGCTCGCGGCTTTGCCTGCATTCTACTTCATTATTATTATTCTTATATGTTTATTTTATGTTTATCGAGGCTATCGTGGCACGGGGGCACAAGGATGTCACTGTACGGGATGGTTATTGGTTCGGTCTCCATTCAGGGGAAATATTTATTATTTATTAATGTTTTCACCAAAGCTCGGCGTTGAGTTCTGCCACTCAACACGAAATGCCTCTAAAATTCGGCGAAAAGTGGTGAACGGAATGTCTTAATACTAGCTTCCCTCTACCTACCCTGCTATGTGCGGGATACCGCGTGAAGCTGAAAAAAAAAGTAAGTAATAATAGAATAGTAACATTCATATTGAAAAGAGCAACGTAGAGTTTATTCCCGGCTCTTCTTGAATCGTCCGTACCACACAAAGCAGAGTCTAATATGGTTATTCTGGTTTCAATATGGCCCTGGCCCCTGCGCAGTTTCGCTCGCTTCTTTTTTATTTAATGTTATTAAGTGAAAAAAAATGGTTATTTTAGTATGGTTATCCTATTGTTATATACTTAATAAATCGTAATTTTAAAATTGTCTTATTTAATAGAATTATGTTTTTTCCCCGTAATTCCCTATCCTGAAGGAATTTCCGGTTAAAAAATGGCATATGTGTTGTTTGCATAAGTCCCGTATGGGTCGGTGAAAATTTCATAGAGGGAGTGTTAAGATATTTCCAATTTTCGACAAATTCATGTTGAATTACTCAAGACCGAGCTTCGCATCGACACTAGAACAAAATAATTAAAACACTAACATTAGTTGTATGTATACTGGTATAATTCAAAAAAGAAAATCTTTTTGAAGAATAAAAAGTGCATAACGGAGTCTCCACTAAGTATATATGCGCGTAAAATGAACGTATTTTTCAGAAGAACCCACGAAAATTATAAATTTTATTCGTGTATATAGTAATTTTATTCGCTTCGTGTTTTTATAGTATCTACGTACTGTATAGTGTCGCTTTAGGTACTCGTACCTACATTCATTTGAGACAGCCGTGGTCGCTCATAAAGCTGAGCTCTCCTGATTCTGCATTTTTATGCATTTTGCTAAAGCACGTCCCCTGATTGTTGATAATAAATTATTTTTATGCACATTTTAGTATATTTTAACGTAGAAAAGCTTTTCTGGGTTTAGTTGAGGTTTTTATGGTGTGATTAATGTTCATAGTTTTATTTTTCTTTTTTAATTGTTTTTTTTCAGCTTAAAGTAGGCAAAATACGCCGCACTTTTACATGTCCCCGAGTGGGAATCGAACTCAGAAAAGTTGCATTTAGAGTCACATGCTTGTGCGACGACGACGTTGGAGTATTTTTTTTCATTTAATAGCGAATTAAAATATGTTTATTTTTAACATTTTTAAACACTTAAAACACACTTAGAAATTATTAAACACTTTTTTAGAAAACGTATTATAACCACTTGAACGTAGTGGGCTTTGAACCCGGATTTACTGAAAAAATATTTTACTTATTTTCCAAGATTTGAATTAATTGGAAGTAATTGGAAGCTGTTTTTCAAAAAGAAATTACTTTTTACGATAACAAAACAAACTTTTTCATATAGAACCTTGTCACACTACAAAATCCCGCGTGACCTAGAACGTGACCGTGTTGTGTGACGTTCTTACAAATGCGACAAAAGCACGCGAGCAACCTAATTATAATTAGAGTGCTGGAATGTGCTTTAATTCAAGTTAATTATATTTTGTAACTGAATTTACTCTACTGCACCTGCTTATGCACTTGCGTGTGTATTTTTAATTATTTTATGTATATAGTTACTTTTTTAACGTAGCACGTCTACGTTTTTGTAAAGTAAAGTAAAAATAAGTTTATAATTCTACGGAACATGTCCCGCATATATTAGGGTAGGCAGAGGGAACTTAGTAATGAGATTCTCCGTTCCTCACCTACTTCTCAATTTTCAAAAAATTAAAGTAAATAATTTACCCGAGTGAGAATCGAATACACAACCGTCGTGTATTTATAGTCAGGCACTGTGGCCTTGCGCCAGGACGTATTCATAATAAATAATATTGATACCTATGTAATAAAGATATAATAGGTATAAAAAATCTTGGACTATTACAAATCTTTTATATAAGTAAAAAAATCTAAGTAAAAAAAATGTAACAATAACACCAACCTGAAAACATGTCAACATTTATCTTAGTTAGCTAGAACATTTGGATGGTATCCAAGAGGCGTATGCTTGAAATCGTTTTACGTACAGTTTTTTGTATGAAAAATTCTATAGTACTATATAATTACAATAAATCAATTGAAATACTCCAAAACTCCAAAAAATATATGGGAAGGAAAATTTGAAAGCGGACTTATTGAAATCTGTTTATTAAATGGTTTTAATTCCAGAGTCCATCCTGGTGGGATACCGAGATGGTATACTGTACTGTAAACGTTGGTCATAGGTTCGATTTTCTCTCAGAGATATAAAATATTGTGATTTTTCATCTCTGGCAAAACAAAATACAGCGTTGAGTCACGAATTCTTTTAACACTAGTTATTTCTTTTTGCCTACAGTTCTATAATTATATACGGAACCTAAAAATCACAAAATTACAACCGTTTTTAACTTAAATTCATTAGAAAGGTCAAATCTTGGAAAATGACCGACTTTCATGAGATGGAGTTATGCAATAAAATTCCATAAGTGTTACGTTCAAATTCTGCTAGCAGACCTTTTTCTTGGGACCATTAACAAAGAAACTATATTTTATATTTTTTTAATAACTTACTCGATGTAAGATACTTCGGTCCTCACCGTTGAGTGGCAGAACTAAACGCCGCTTTGTTTTATTACTGGGAAGAAATAAACATAATTTATTCCCGTATTACGTGCTCATTTGCACGTTTTTTATTGAACTTAATTAAGATTTCTATGAAAAAAAAAAAAGTTTATTTTATTTCAGAAGCTACTGCGGGTAGCAGCTTACCATATGTCCCTCACATAACAGAATCTGGTAATCGTATGTTAAGAATTCCTTTCCTCATTAAGACACTTCCGTCCCCCATTTTCCGCCGAATTCGTAAGCCATTTCGTGTTGAATGGCGGGACTCAACGCCACGCTTTTAATCCATCATGATATTGTTTGTAGATATATTATTATATTTCATTCCCCAGTGGGAATCGAATTCACGACCATCATGATATTGTATGTAGATATATTACTTGTAAATATACAGTAAAAGTCGTACAAAAACACTAAGTGAATTGATGTCTGATTTATGTTTGTTGAATTTCCGATAATAATCAAAATTTATGATGGCAATAATAATAGATTTAATAGCTGTAATAATATTAGTTACAATGTTGTAAATAATTATATTATATTCGCTTAATATTACCTGACTAGAGAAAATCGTGATGTAACTAGCCCAAACCACGTGGTGGAGAAAGCTGAAATTAGGCATTGTACATACCTGGTGCCATGCCAAGGTTGAGGCCGTCGTGGCCCAGTGGCATAAGAGTGGGACTGAAAATGTTCGAAAATTTGGCGGAAAGTGAAGGAGAAAAGTGTCTTATTAGAAACGGAGTGCCCTAACACTAGATTCCCGCGGCCTACTCTGCTATATGCGGGCTAAAAGCGTCAAACTAAAAATGTAGGTTCCTTATAAAGTGTAGATAAATAAGTAGGATTTTTTCCGAAACGCGATGTCAAACATTCAAGGAAAAGAAACCTCGGTTCTTGTAATAAAATATGTCGTTAACACCTGACACCGTTACGTAAAGCGGTAATTAAAATATCATAAAAGTCAAAATTTATCATAAAATAATGTCATTTCATAGCCCAACTGCACCCATAAGCTTAGTAATATGAGCCGTTTTCATAATTTCTCCGGAGACTGCGCCCTATCGGCCACTTAGATATCACATTAGATTCTTATTACATTTGAAATTCTAAAATTTGACAACCTGAGCAGTGTTCGATATCTTTATGTTTTTTTATATAAATCTAGTATCTAATCTCTTTCTAAGTAATCAACGGGGTATTTAAGCACAAACTTTCCTCTGTCTTCCACGCTCTATGTGAGTTATAATTTAAAATTTGCGAGAATACATTTAAATAAAAAGAATTGAGGTCATCATGGCACAAGGGCATAAGAGTGCGAACGTAAAGCGACAGTTCTAGGATCGATCATCACTCGGGTGGGTTAAATTATTATTATTTTATTAATATTTTAATTTCTTTGTTCTAACACCAAGGCAAAAGCCCACCACTGTTTCCATCTACTTTCAGCACTCAATACGCAATGCGTCGAAAAATTCGGTGGAAGATGGGGAACGGAGTGTTTTAACACTAGGTTTCCTCCATCTACCATGCTATATACGGGATAAAACGTGAATCTGAAAAGCAGCGTAAGTATGTGGATAAACACTTTCGATCAACTAGAACACCAATAAGGTCAAGGATTAAGAGATCCTTTAGGAGATTAACAGTCTTCATAAACACAATCATTTAGCATTCTACAGATTTTCTTATAGAAACTTTAGCTTGATAAATATACAATTTTTTTTTAATTAAAGAAAAAATGAAGAACAAAAAAGCACAGATGAACTAAGTCCGTGGAAAAGCAACTCAAATTAAACAGTTCACTTGTGGGCTGTACCTATATAAAAGACAAAATATAAATTTTATCAAAAAACACAGTGCTTTTCATATTTTATTCGAATGTCTTTTTAACAACGCCCTCTGTTATGTCCTACATTTACTATACTAAAACCTGAGAATATTTAAAAAATATAATATACTGATAAGGTAGATGGCAGTGGTATATAAATTATAATTAAATTAACGTTTATAATACAAGATTAGATACATAAATTAAAATACAATATTTCTTAAAGTATAGTGTAGCGTTAAGTTTTGCCACTCAACACGCAATGCTCGCAGGATTAAACAAAAGATGGGTAATAGAGTCTCTTAAAACTAGGCTTCCTCTGCCTACAGTGCTGTTTGCAGGATACAGAGCAGTGTGAAGCTGATAAGTATTATAATTAAATTAATATTCAACATGAAACCCTCATGGCCCAGCGGCAAAGCTTCATCACTTTTGTCTGTAAAAGAGTCATTTGCTAGTTCGATTCCTACTATGGAAAACGGTAACAAGACAAAGTCTGGCCTTATTGCCATTTTAGCACTCTACAAAAAAAAAATACGGAGAGTGGGGGATAGAGTGTCCTAACATTGGGTTCTATTTGCCAACCCTGCTGTATGTGAGATACAGATTATTTTTGCAAGCATGTTTATTCATATTCATAATATTTTTCAAAGAAAACAGATAACGCCATCTATTATGTATTATTTGATACTACAATGTATTGGACTATGATACGACCTTTCGAAAAGTGCACGAGGAAATATTTTCATGTCAATGTTGAGAGATGGCATTTTTGTAATAAAATCTTTTATATACCTTTTTCTTGTACTTAAACACTGTTTTTCTGACATATTTTCATAATATTTTTTTAAGAAAACTTTTTCTTGTATTGACAACAAGTCTTTTTAATAAAACATGTCTGTGTGTGTGTGTGTATGTATATACGCATGTAAAAAATTATAATTTTTTGGCGTAACAAGATAAAAATCTTTAAAAAACCTTATTTACTTCATCTTATGCTGATAGAGAAAACGACGCTAAAAATAGAAAAAAGATATTTGATATATTGAAAAATCCATTTGGGGAAATTAACTGTTTTATTTCCACGCTCTGATAACACGACAAAGTGCAGCGCTGAGTCCCGCATTTTACCTTTACCCTCTACCTACTCTGCTATATCGAAGATGCTGGAGACTTCTAAGCTGTGCCTTTAAAAGTAATTAAACCGAGATGTATTTGAAACTATAACTCATCCAATTAAGGAACAGATGTCTTAACGAAGTCGTTGGAAAAAAGTCGGCTAAACGTAAATTAAGTGGTGCGATCTGACCACTAAAGCTATGAACCATAGGTTTTGAAAGGATCTACTAGAGACCAGTAAACACTCAACGTTGACAGAAACTAATATAATTATATGTTTTTTTATATCATAGAAGACTTAAATATTACTATTTTTTAACTTCTCGTTATGTGTCTGCCATAGCAGGGTAAGCAGACGGAACCTGAGAGAAAAATATTACAATAGTCCGTTCCCCAAAAGGCACGTAACCAAGTATAATATACATAAATATCTTTCCAAATCAAAAGTCAATACATAATATTGAATTAAAATAAAATATATTGTTAAAGTATCAGCAATAGCCTTTAAATTACTTTCTTAACTCCAATGTTTGTGAAGTGTTCCAGTTAAATTAGGTTAATTCTTCCAAGCAGATGAACTTTCAGTTCTTCCTGCCGTTCCCCTTTCTAGGGTGAAGCGTAATAAGCTCGGTACGAACGATTCTTCGAAACTAAACAAATTATATGTAGAAAATGATATCGTATTGTTGAGACCGTCGTGGCGCAGGGCCACAAGCTTATAACTGTAAACGCGACGGTTGTGGGTTCGATTCCCACTCGGGGAATGAAATATTTGCATTTTTATGTTCTCGCTCTAGTAACGTAGCGAAGCGCAGCGTTCAGTTTCATCATGCCTTAAGAATTTTGCGCAAATTGTGGATTGAAAGTGTCTTAATGGGAACGGAGTGCTTTAACACTATTTCTTAGGTTCTTTCTGTCTACTAAAGCTCAACGTCAAACTGAAAGATAAAATATATAAGTCACCACTAACGTAAGGGCGATAGTTGTGAGTTGGATCCCCACATATAAGTTATCCCCATAGATAGTTTATCCACATAAATAAGTTGGTTCGGCGAAGGAAGGAGGTTGTTGACACTACTCTTAGTTATTTTTTTAATGTTCTCTTATCTCATGGTACGGATGTTCTCTTATTTCATGGTACGTGGTGGCAGAGAAAACTTAGCGATACATCTTAACTATATTTTAGTTTCTTTAATTTTGCATTAACATAACATCATATTTTTTGTAAATTATAATTGTGTCAATTTCAATTACATTTAATTTTTACCTCAATCAAAAATGGAAAATACTCCCTGCGTAAAATTTCATACGTACGAAAGCTTTACCAAAAAATAACAACTTTCCATGTCACAAAGTAGAATTTGATTTTTAATTTTTGTACATTTTTTATACCAAATACCTGGTAAGTCGATGCTTCATTACGCGAACAAACTTCGCTAATTAGCCATGTTTTACATTATATACGGCGAGCTCGAATTTTTTTCCAAAACGCTTTAGTTTGCTCAATGTTTTTCAATTTTTATAATATTTAACTTTCATTGGTGTAGACATTCTGCTGTGGTATAATATTATTAGTTAATAAATATTTTTTATACGCTTTTAAATAAAGAGTAAATTGTTAGAAATAATGACCATAGAGGTTATATAAGGACCACTCTAATTACTGGCTGGCACTTTTTAAGGATGTCAACGGCGACCGAAAGAGGAAGATCTCTAACGTCACTCTGCCCGATGAATTCTTTAGAATCGGATATTGTTATTAGACTGCTAGATAATTCCCTTTAGTTGTTTAATAATTATTTGAAGCCTTATTTTAATTCATTACTTTTCCCACTTTATTTAACATTTCCAATAGTTACTTACACTATATCTTATTTAGAATAATTCACGCCGTATAATATAATATTTGAGGAAACGGCTCGTCACTGAGAGGAAGACTGCATCTCTCATCTAAATGTGACAAGATCGTAAAATACCCAATGTACGTGCGCCGCTTGCTTTATTAGAGCGTCCATAGAAAAATGTTCCATTCTATATCTAACTTCGCACTTCTATGATTTGACCTGATTTCAATGAATATAATCGCGAATATATCATTTTTGATATAACTATTTGTGAAAAAAATATTTTTCTTTCGATATTTATGCTAATTGGCCTTATTTACGTGAAAAGGATTTGATTTGTAAAAATATTTGTTAAGCTTTTATGAGAATTAAACTTTTATCATGGTATAGTTGTATAGTATATATGTATACAGCCTCGTCCAGCACAATGCAGGGTAGGCACAGTGAACCTGGGAACCTAGCGTTAAGACGCTCCGATCCCATTGAAACACTTCCGTTTAGCACTTTCGGTGTATATATACAGGCTGTTTATAAATGGTTATAATTTTTGTACAGGTCACAGTTTTGAGTCTAAAACCCTTGGTACATTTTCTCATTATTATTATTATTATTGCCTATTATTATTTCGATGGATATGAGTATATTTATAATTTGTTTTCTGTACTGATAATTATGTAATCTTCTATCTATTTCTATATATATAAAATCGAAAGGTCACTCACTCATCACGAAATCTCAGAAACTACATGGGCTAGGAATCTCAAATTTTGCATAAGAGTTACTTATAGGACGTAGGTGCTCGCTAAGACGGGAATTTGTAATATTCGACTTCTAAGGGGTTGTTTTTGGGGTTGAAAGTTTGTATGAAACTTCGTTACTACAAATGCTAGGAGTCTCAAATTTTGCATGGACGTCACTTATAGGACGTAGGTACTCATGGAGAGAGAAATTAATAATAGCGTAGTTCACGCAGGCGAAGCCGCTAGTTTATTAATAAAATTATAGAATAGAGTGGCTTACTCCTAAGCTCTACAACCTACCTCTTAAATATTACACTCAAAGAAGGATAGGCAGAGGGAACCTAGTGTTAAGACATTCCATTTCTCATTATCTGCCCAATTTTTAAAATGTTTTTGATAAACAGAACTCAACGCAGCGCTTTGCTCTTGTCAACAAAACCATAAAATGAACATAATTCATTCCCTCCAATGGAAATCAAACCTACAATCATAACGTTCACTTCACCGAGACTGCCTTTACTTAGTTGAATTCGTAAGAAGCGTATTACCAAATAATACCCGATTATTACATTCGCGCTGTGTTTTTGCTCGGCAGGAAATAAATTGTTAGAGGCATTGTTCGCTTTGTTTATTATCTTATACCATATTATAATACAATAATACTTGGTACACTGTTTTCATTATATTATGTTCATAATAAGGGCATTATAATGCTAGATAAGTAAATTAGATTAATTTTATAAAGAGGGCAAGGGTTTTGAATTTTATAGTGATTTTTACTTAATTTACTTTAATTTTTTTAACTTTATACTATATCTCGTACATGGCTGGGTAGGTGGAGACACAGACCCATTAAGACACTTCCTTTCTCCACTTTCCGCCGAATTCTGGAGGCATTGCGGGTTGAGTGACCGGGACGCCGCAATTTACCATGGAAATATAAAATATTTCATTCCCTTGAGCAGGAATCGAACCGACAACCTGCGCCGCGACTGGCATCATACAAATATATGTATTTATTGTATTCTTAGGATAACTATTTACAATTATTAAATTTACATTTGGCTTTGATATACGATTATATTATTTTATACAAATTCTAATTAATGTGACAGTAAATTCCATTCATTTATCTTTGACGAGAGTAGAGTTAACTGCTCTCAAGTAAAAAAAAAAATTGGTATTAAAAAGTCTCTGATCACGGCATAGGGACGAATAAAAGACATCTGTATACATTTTGAACATCCATTCAGGGAAGTAAAGTGTATTCATTTCGCCGTTTTGGTAATACAAAGAGCGAGGTTCATCAACTCTTTCCTCCTCCTCAACCTGCAATGTTTCGAATTCAGGTTCCGGTTCGAGAAAAGTATTATTTTTTTACAACAATTAAACTAACATTATTAGTATAAAAAACTATCCGTAGGCACTTTTGGTGGAAGTTAAAATCCGTTTAACCGATTTAAAATGCAACAGCAGCTGGGACAAATTATAACGCGCGTGTGGACTCATATTTTCATAAGGCAACTTGGATAATTGTATTCATTAAATTATTATTTTCAATATTAAATGTTTCCTTTATATTTTTACTAGTGTTACGCTCGCGACTTCGTCTGCACGGACTACATGATATTTCAATCTCATTTTTCATTCTTATTCTGTATCCTGCACATTGTAGGTGAGGTAGGCAGAGGGAACCTTCAAACCTAACGTTAAGACACTTCCGTTTCTTATTTTCGGCCTACTTGTGGAGGCTTAACGCTACGCTATATTTTATTCTCCCGAATGGGAATCGAACCCCACGACGACCTATACTAGTTTCCTACAATTACTTGTAATATCTGCTTTATAAGCGATCCGAGACTGGGATTTATAGACGCTCATTGTAATAGCCGGACGAACGAATTACCGCTGTATTCAGACATTTTAAACTACTTTTTCATATAAATCTCCTTCATTTGAAGTATATTAACGTTACTATTTTATTTTATACTTTGAAACACGCTATGGTGTAATTGATAATGTACACGCGATGGTTATGGGTTAGATTCTCATTTGGGGAATGTTAAAAAGTAGTAGCTTCACGCTTTTTCCCGTATAGCAAAATACGTATAAAAAACGGCCGTGGTGGCACGGTTGACGTTTGTAGGTTCGATGTCACTCAAGAGAGTGATTATAATCCTATCCTATATCTTATAAAACAAAGTCGCTTTTCGTGTCTGTCTGTTGTTTCTAACTCTTCTTCTTCTAAACCACCCAACGGATTTTGATGCGGTTTTCACCATTAGATCGAGTATTTTTCGTAGAAGGTTTATATATAGTTTATTATTTGTACATTCTTATGTAAATTAACATAAATACGAAAAATATGAATAAAGTCCTACCCGCTGAGACACTTTCGCGCATGCGCTGCTTTAATGGTAAGTACTACATGAAAAAAATGTACTGGAGTATTGTTCCTCTCAATGAGATCTACAAAAAAGTCCGCGAGAGCATATTTTTATCTTTTAAGGATAACGTGTAGTGATCATATTTCTGTCTAAAAATAATAATTTCAATATATTTTTTATTGTGAGGGATATTTTTCCATAATGGTATTAATCCTTATCCTTTAAAATACTTTATTAAATTTCTACGTTAAACGAAGATAAAATTTGCTTTTTACACAATTTCGAAATTGCGAATAGTTTAAGAGAAAAACGCATTTAATTCTTGACACATCACGTCGTTGACACTTCAGCAGTATCGACTCAAGTTTTACTTATCCCTTACTCTCAGCATATAAATAAGTATATTAGTTACGTTGGCCATTTAATGTAGATCAAAACTGTCTTTACTGTTTTTCATTTTAATAAGTACTTTAGAAGTTGTTACAATATCAAAAAATCCTTGCTGCGAAACGGCTCGCCACTCGCCATGCGTCCGCCGTGCCCGCCTGCCTTACACTTATCGGTGGTTCAGTGGTAGAATGCTCGCCTGCCACGCGGGCGGCCCGTGTTTGATTCCCGGCCGATGCATTCTATTTAATTTTCCTCACAGGCAGCCACGTAGTGCTTGCTTTTCATCAGTGACAGAAAACCCTCTTCAGCATTAACCACAAGCAAAAAAAAAACCCGGCTGCCTCTATAGCAACGAAGATTTAGATGCGTTTGCACGTATTGGATAATTAGAGTTGAATGTATTATTTCAGCGCGATATATTTTTTGTAGTAGTTATTAGTAGGTAGGCTTTTGTTTATAATTTCTTCCGTTTAAAAATAGTCATTTAAATATATTTTAATAAGTACTTGAAAAGATTAGTAGCACAGATTTAAAATTACGGTACCTACTAAGAAATCCTTGCTGTGTAAAACAATTGGAAAATCCTTATTGAAACTACGAAAATGGTTGCATTAGGGTTTAATTAATTTTCACATTATATTAAGTGCTTTGCAAACATACATTATATGAATAATCCAGTAGTAAAAGCGGGCGAAGCCGCAAGGGGGTCGCTAGTTAATTTATATTATATTAATAAAATTTGGCGGAAAATGGGGAATTGTTGAATGTTTTCTTCTTTTTATGAAACTGTATCACATATACAGAAGGATAGGCAGAGGCAACCTAGTGTTAAGACACTCCGTTCCCCATTTTCCACCGAATCTGGAGAATTTTCATCTGGAAATTCTCTAATGGGAATCGAATTCACACTGTTATCACCCTGCGCCATGCCTGTTCTCCATTTATATATATACTTATATGAGAATAATTAATATTTCAGTAAATTTGAAACGTTAAATAACCACCATTTGAGTTCTTAACAAAGTTTAGGACTAATTAGTTTGTGTTTTCCGCAAATATTTTAACCGATACAGCCAGTCTATTAGACGTGTACTCTGCTTTGAACGATTAAGCGATTTTATGTAAATGTTTACTAACGCGGTAATTGCTATCTGTAGTTATATACTTACTTATATAAATTTATATTTTATGTTTTTCGCTCTGGTGTCGAGGCATAACGCGGCGTTGGGTTTCGCCACTCAATACGCAATACCTCCAAAATTCGGCGTAACTCAACGTTGCGCTTTGTTTTGTTACCAGAACGAGGAAATGACAATATTAAATATTTCAATACCTCGAGTGGGAATCGAAGCCACGATCTGTAGCGTTCACAGGCACACGCTTGTGCCTCTGCGCTACGACTGGCTTCTAGGCCGAATTTCAGGTGGTAGTTGGTAGATACAGGTGGTACGAACTTAGTTTTTTATATTTTAATATTAGTCTTCCTAATAAAAAGCATATTTAAAAAAGTAAATATTGTAAAAAAATATATAATAATTCAATGTCCTGGAGACCTTATCATAGTAATTAAGGCGTAGTAACTTGTACTCTTTGAACTGTTGAGCGCAAACTTTCTTGGCGTCTTCATAAGAAGTAGACATTTTTTTGCAATTTTATTCGAAGCTCGTCCCAAATACGGTAATGACAAAATTTTGCTTCTAATTTAAAAATGAAAATGTTAAAAAAACTAATATTATTTAGTCTTAAAAGTTTTTTTTTACTTATTTTCCTAAAAAACATTTTAAAATTTTCTTAACTCCATACATAAAAAAAGAATAATATTTAAAAAAAGACTAATATTCGAAAATACACATTCACAATATAGTCAAATCACGTAAATGCAACACTTCTTAGCATGAACCCCCCCAATAGTAATACAAATAAAGAATACTAACGCGAACCCCTTTTCTCATAAATTGTAATAAACGATAACAGGCTCGGTGTTGTGCTCACAAACTATTTGGAAACTAAATCGCTATTTATAGATTCAAAATAAGGAAGTCACGAATTAATAAATGTTTTTGAAGATTTTTAATAACTATTAGTATATTGAGAAATGTAAGAAAAATATATATTAATAATAATTAGCATATTAATGTTACACCTTCCATTACTTCTTGACTTAAAAGAGAGCAAATTACAAATAATTACTTTAATTTAAATATTCATTATATATGTTTTTGAGGTGTAAATACCTAACAAAACTACGTAGCAGCTGCTATACGTAGTACACTATTATCTGTATGGTTCTATAGGAACTTCCTTGAACGCGCTACACTCTGGAATGGTCTTCTGCTACCTAAGGTAGTATTTCCAGGTCGATATGACCTCAAAACACATAGATACCTTCAAAATTTTTATCACATTGCACATTTATCTCCATATTAAAGGCCTGCAACGCAACTGTAGCTCTTCTGGTGATACACGAAGTTTTGGGTAGTAAGGTACGGTAGTTTCTTACCATCACTGAGTACTGATGGTCTTATTTTTTTTTTAATATTTTATTCGTACTTAACTGAGACAGACGCAAAGTGCGTGGGAAGCTAGTATTAAAAATTGTCGCCGAATTCTGGAGGTATAGCTTGTTAAGTTCGCGCTTTTCTTAGTTATCAGAGCTATGATTTAAATATTAATGAATGATGAAAATATTACATATTTCATTTCTTCGATTTAGAATCAAACACAAAAACTGGCTCACATTTGGACTCTTCTTAAATGAACAAAAAAATTCAAGACTTTGCACCTGACAGTACGACCACTTATGCTCACTTAGCAATTCAATCAGAACCTTATACTTACAGAAATAAAATCCAAACTTCCTTATCCTTTTCTATAATATTTCACGCATGCGCCTAAAACTCTTGAAAAGCGTGTAAAACTGAAATTTCAGTAGTCGGCTTAACACCGACTGTTACCAACGTTTCGGTATTTCGAGAAAAAAATACAAAAAGCGCGCGATTTAATTCGATTCGTTTCAATTCGGTTTCATACGTTATATTTCTTGTATAATATTAATATTTTGTGTAGTGTGTGTTTGTGTAGTTGTGTGTTTGTGTGGTAAGTTGTGTTTTTTATCTTTTATCTTTTTTAGGTATATTTAAAGATAACTTTTTAGAGAAAGGATAACTTAAATTTATACTAGGCTTTCCATATTTATTTCGGCATACTGATTAAACTTATTATTTATCATTTTAGGCTCTTATAACTATTTCCAAAATTTTTGTTACTGTAAATAATGAGAATACCCACTAATAGATATATTGACAAATACACAAATCTCAATACAATAAAAACTATAGCAAAGCAACAAATATACCAAATTATTAATAATTATGTTTAATTATTAACTGAAATTAAAAACCATACATATTACTTATATTTTCCTTAAGCCTGCCAAAATTATTGAATAGGCAGGTAGAACATCCATGTATAAGTGAAGGTTAAAAAACACTATAAAATCATAAACTCTCAGAAGACTACATAAATAAATATTTTTTTCAAATATATGAATATAAACTAACTTATCTAGCTAACTAACTAAGCTAACTTATCGCATAATTTTCTATAATTTTCCAAATTAACAGTGTATGTTATTAGAAAAATATAGGAATTGATTAATTAGAGATTACGTGAATATTATTTTATGAAAAAGAATCATCAAATACACTCATAATTGACGGAGTAATCACGTAACAGATATACTTACATGTCTCCAGAAACAAGCAGAGAGTGAGAAATAGTATCTAGTGTATTAATAAGAATGGAATGTCGTAGCACTAAGTTTCCAGGTTCCCTTTGCCTACCCTGCTATATGCTGCATACAGATTGAAGTTCAAAGAATTGTAATGCTATGTATATTACGTACATATATTGAGGGAAGTATTTTATATTTGTTTTTAAATTTCAAGTTTACTTGAAAAGTATGTATAAAAAATTTACACTAAGTGATAATAAGTTTTTGATCATTTCAAATTTACAAGTTTAATTTTCTTTTTATAGTGATGGTTTCACGTTCAATTATGTTTTTAAAAAAAATCATTTTCAAAACTACTTTTGCTGCCGTTCGTAGCATATTCATATAAACCAAACAGGTAGTTTGCTAGTGCTGAAAATTACTTTGGAAAAATTGTATGCTACAAAAAATTGACGTTCGATTCACGCGTAAAATCGAAAATAAATGAAGTGTATAAGCGAAAATTTGATCAATATTATTTTTTACACTCACGTACGGCGTTTGTTTCTGTAAAACATGCAGTTTTCCACCATCTGGTCAAAATTTAAAAGTAGCAAGTGTTTTGACAAAGGATTTTCACATAGTAGGGTAGGCAAAGAGAACCTGGGTATTTAGTGTTAAGGCACTTCATTTTAACTCTAAAATTTTGTTGAAAGTGAAACATTTTGCCCAAAATTTTGGTATTGAAAGTTGGAGTTGTAACAAGTATGCGTATATAACAATTTCGTATATAACGTAGCTCGACGAGAACGTATGGCTTAGTTGGTCAGAGCGCTTGGCCAGTTTTCAAGAGGCGCAGGTTCAAATTCTTATATGTTTTCTAAAAAGTATTTCTCTTTTCTAAGTGTGGAACATGACTTTAAAAATGTAAAAAATAATATTTCTTTCCCACTCGGGGAATCAAACCCTCAACTCTTACAGTCACACGCTCGTGCCCCTGCCTCACCTGCATCATCACGGCCTCTGATTACATGAAGGAATCTTCAATTTATCTTCGAGCACGTCTGACGTCAATCTATATAATTTATGTCTGATTAACAAACGCCCTGAAGCTTTAATAACTATTAACAAATTTTAAGTTAAAATTTACCTTAAGTTTAGTATGTAGACTTTAATCTTATAGAATTTTGTTAGTTTTGTATATAAGTGGTGCAATTAATGCAAATTTATTTTAAAAAGTTTTAAATTTGGTATAGCAGCATTATTTTACTGTATACGCAACGGTTGCGGGTTCTTCTCATTTTCTATTTCTCATTTTCATTCCCTCGCTCTGGTAAAGAAGTATTTTGATATTTTTTCGTACATAGTCCTTAATAGCGCATCGACACAGCGTCTATGACACTTGTAGATTCAATGTCTACTTGGAGGAAAGAACAATTTTATTTTCTTCATTATGATATTAAGACACAACGCGGTGTTAAGTACCGTCAGTGGACACGTAATTAAGATGAATAGTGTGTTCAGTGAATTACAAAAGAACTAACAAATTAAATCCATTCACTATCTCCAAGAATATAACTAACTTTTTCTTATTACATGTTCGAAAGCAGTTAGAAGAGCAACATTTTTATTATTAGATAAAGTTCTACACACCACATGTTGTGTATTACTTGGAGCTGATGCTTATCAAGGTCAGGAGAAGATTGAAAGTTACGTCAAATATGACACAGTATTTTTGGGATGTGTTCTTTATGTTTGTTGGCTTATAGAGATGTTCTAAATCTCTCTATCTTCGTTACTTATAATATATACTTCTAAGTTCCGCCAATTACAACAATTTTTTAACCGACTTCTGTAAAGGAAAGAGGTTATCAATTCGATTCTATTTTTTTTGTTTGTTTACTTAGAACTTTTGACTGGGTGAATTTTACTTAAGATAGTGACATTAAGGAATTTTAAGAACAATTTCTCAATTTCATTAGAAATTTCTAACAATTTCCAAATCGAGATTGCTATAATTACGGCCTTCGAGATCTGTCTAGTGGGTCTTGCCACAACCTTGCGGTTTCTCAAGTTATCAGAATTATGCAGGCTTGGGGTGCTATCAACGATTGTCGCTTAGTTACATATGGGCTATTTAATGTCATTAGAAATATGGAGAAGGCGTTGTGCCTTTATAGCGTTAGTAATTTATTTTGAATAACATGATGAAATATAATATACAGTACTAAAAGATTTTTTATTTCGAACAAGTACTTATTGAGATTAGCAACTTCAATCAAAGATTATCTCTAGATTGACTATTGACTCTTACTCAACATATACTGTTAAAAAAGTGGTTAAGAATGTAGTTATGAATTACTATATTTCAGCAAACATATGACCAGTCGTGCCTTTCGCCGTTGTGGCATTTTTATTTCCCAGCTTTGGTAACGAGATATAGCGCGGCGTTGTGCTCCGCTACTGAATATGCAATGCTTCAGCCAGAATTTAGCGGAAATTGTGGAATGGAAGTATCTCAATAATATCTCAATCAATTGGAGTGTCTTAACACTAGGTTCCTCGATTCCCTCTGCCTATTCTGCTATATACAGGGCACAGCGCGAAACTAAAAAAAAACAAATATATCAAGATTTAAACTTATAAAAACCCAGTTTTGCCAATTTTAGTATTTTGTAGCCTTTATTCGCTGTAAGTGACCCATTACATGTTTTTTATTTCATCTTGCTTCTGTACTTGGAGTCTGTAACATGGGTACGTGCCAAGGACACTGCCTAAATATTGCTCGTGTAAAATAAAAGAGATATTTTAATTCTAAACAAACTTTCTTCATTCACTTTGCTTCTTTTTCTTTAAAAATTAAATAGATATTTTACGAATATTTTTTTGAGGTCAGTCCTGGCGCAGGAGCACAAGTTTGCGACTGTAAACGCCATATGTAGGTTTTCGTTTCTCTTATCGACATTTATACCTATATAGCTTCATGATGTTTTTCGCATAGCAAGATAGACAGAGTGAACGCAGTGTTAAGACACTCCATCACCTACTATTTTGTCTCTCTATCTATATTTATGTAAAATAGCATCCACAAGCACAAATTTCCATCAAAACATTGATCTCGCTAAGACAACAAATATGTATATTTTAAGCGAAAGCGAAACAAGTATAAAATAAATCCTTTGGAATAATCCGCGGAGGAGCAATTAACGCCATCAACAAATTAATACAGCTTATTAAATATTTACGATATAAATCCAGTGTTTAACGAACGGTTAAATATTCAAACAGTAAATGAGAGTTTTTTTTTGTGTATTAACACTCGCTTTTAATGGTAGTGGTGTGAGGTGGTATGGTAAGCGTGCTGGTCGTGGGTTCGATTTTCGTGTGTTCGTGATATAGGTGTAGGTATAATGTTTATATAAAAATATGTATAATTTCCGCCTATTTTTTGAAACATTACGTGTCAAGCCATTGTGCCTCCAGTTCCAAATATTGAGTCCACCATTCAAATTGGGCGGTGGTAACTTTAAATTAGTTTTTTTTGGTTTTATACGTTTACATTCAAATGTCCACAATACATTTTTAAAACAATTTTAAAATTTTCTCTCATAATCTGTTATTTAATATTAGCTCTTCATATAAAAGTCATTCAATTTTACTTGTTTAAGCTAAGAATTAAAAAAAAAACTTTTAATTGATGCTAACGGAATGTCACGTATAAAGCACGAAATCCACAAGAAATATATGAAGAGGTCGATGTCTGATGAAATTAAAAATGTATGCTGTGACCGTGAGAGGGTCGTGATAAAGTTGCCTAGACTAAGATATTTTGTTTTAGCTTGGCGCTGTGTCCCGCATATAATAGAGTAGATATAGAGAATCTAATGTTACGACACTCCGTTTCTCACGCACCGGCATAGTTTCGAAATACTGCGAGTTGTATGGCGGAGTTCAACGCCATGACTTGTTTTGTTACCAGAGTTTGATGCCAGAGCGAAAGAAATGAAAACATACATAAACAATAATTCATTCTTGTTCATTCAGCACTTGTAAGGGGATCAAACCGACAATCGTCGCGTTACAAACATACACTTGTACCACTGGGCCACGATGGCCTCAAAAGTTTTTTTATTATAAGCAATTTAGCCTATTTAAATCATCTTGACATAAGAAAGATGAGCATATTAGAATTCTCCAGGCATCGTATATCAAATATTTATTTTAGTCGCTCAAATACAGGCACTTCAAGTTAATCGTAAAATATGTGAGGTCGTTAAAAGAAATATAGCGTTCCCCCTTTTTTTTCATCACCCATTCTCCTTTTGTAGGCACTTGTCAAAGGAAATAAATACGTGATACACTTTGTGTTCGTGTACTTGTGAAATGATCATATTTTTGTATTTATTTCTGTGATATGATGGGATTTGTGTCATCATTTTTTGTATAGCTTCTTGGTTGATTTTAAAATGATTCATGAGGCCATCGTGGAACAGTAATACAGGCTCTGATTGTAAACGTGGCGGTTTTGGGTTCGACTATCATTCAAGAGAATACGACACTTTCCTTTTTCACGCTCTATGAAAGCGGCGAGCGCGAGCAAAAAGGTTAAACGCGGTGAGAAGTTCTGTCTATTACACACAAGGTCTCGAAAAACCATTCACCTCTATTCGCCTTTCATAAAACATAAACAGAACTTTAAACACAGCCTAACGAATAAGAGAGTAGAGAACGAAAAAATCAAACACATTAAATTAAAAAAACTAAAATGAAAGATTATTTAAACTTGCCGCGTTGAGTTACACGACTCAACGTTTCGAATAGCGAAAAGTAGAGAACAGAAAGTCTAAACACTAGGTTCCCTCTGCCTACCTCACTAAATGTGAGATACCGCACGAAGCTAAAAAAGTTAAGCTTTTACTACAACCATTATTAGCATCGTATACCAAGAAATCGATTTAAGTTGTAATTCAAATGGTAATAGGAATGTAACGTCGTTAGAATAATTGGTTTGATGTCGAAACTTGGGCAATTAAAGACAATCTGACGCGAACTTATTTACCAAATAAGGGCATTAAGCACTTATCTTGGCCTTTAACGCCATTTATTATTTGGTGGCTTCATTACGTCAGCTCTAATGGTTTTCAATATCAAAAAGTCCAAGGTTCAAATCTTAGAAAAAAATATTTAAATATGTTAAAATATATTTATAATATTACTCAAATATAATCGAATCAGCTTCACGCTATATCCTACACATAGCAGGGTAGGCAAAATAAAACTTAGTGCTAAAACACTCCGTTCACCACTTTCCGCCGACTTTTTGGAGGCATTGCGTGTTGAGTGGCTGAACTCAACGAGGCGCTTTGCCTCGACGCCAGAGCGCAGATATGAAAAATAGTTCATTTCCTCGAGTGGGGATCGAACCCAAAATCAATCGATTTTGCAGCACACTTTGTGCCCTTGCACCACGACTGGCCCTGAACTTTTTTCTAGCCATCATTATAAATATTAAAAATTAAAATTTAAAACATGGTGTAAGCTATAGGAGAAGTACTTCTATGAGTTTCGTGATTTATTCTCGTAGATATGACAAATGTGACAATGATGAAGTGGGGTTTTGAAACGATACATTCATTGTAATGGCGTCACGTTGTATGGGATGCTAGAAGCTTATTTGTTTTCCTTTTTAACGTTTTGTGCCAATAAACCAGTGAATGCGGAGAGAACCTAAGACACTAAATACTAAGATACTCCATTGTTTTTTTTTCCACCAAATTCGACACACATGTTGAATGGTTGAACTCATCGCGATACTTTATTTATATTTTTTTAGCCTCACGCTATATCCCAAACATAGTACATACCCTAGGCATAAGGAACCTAGCATTAAGATACTCCGTTCCCATTAAGACACTTCCGTTCTCCACCGGCCACCAATTTTTCGGGACATTGCATTTGAGTGGCGGAACGTAATTTGAGCAAAGAAATGAAGATATTTAACAATTAATTTCCTCAAGTTGATATCAAATCCACAACAATCGTGTCGTAGTCACGCGCGTCTACTTTGTTTTTTGTCTTCTTTCATCACACTTTACTTAAAGGAGAAAATGAAAACAAATTTATTCTCCCGAGCGAGAATCGAATCCATAACCATTGCGTTTCCAGTCATAACATTTTAAAAACAAAAGAAAAGCCTATATAAATAAGTAATTACATATTAACATGTTCTAAAATCTGTGCTATAATATATTCATCACTTTATTCTCCAGACGTTTGAAGAAAGTTTTCTATGCCATATTACGAATATTTTATAAACTTTGCTTATATAAGAGCATTGTTTTAAGATTCTCTTCTAAAATCTATTTATAAAATAATATTTGTAGACTGCAAGTTTGCTTGTGAGGTCTGTTAAATGTAATAAGAAATAATAATTAAATTCACGCTATATCCCATACATAGCAGACTAGGCAGAGGGAACCTGGGAACCTAAAGTTAAGTCACTCCGTTCCCAGTAAGACACTTCCATACCAGAGCGCAGAAAATAAATATTTAAATATAACGAAAGAATTTTATAAATATAGATTTCACTGTACAAAAATTGTAGTTATCGCTTCTGGTGTCTAGGCAGAGTGCGGGATCGAGTTGCGCCACTCAACACACAATGCTATCCAAAATAAAAAATACTTTTTTTAAAATAAAACTATTACTTTTTCAGATTAGCGCGTAAGCCAAACAATCTATTTAGCTTTATAATATAGATGAATACGAAAATATATTTCGAATATAATTTGATTAAAATAATCTAAATTTAAATCTAAATCGTGGACACCTTTAATTACGAAAGTCTCGTTAAAACTGGCAACTTCTAAAATATTTCCAATAACAGTTTGGGGTCTGGAATAGTATCTAAATGAGAAGGGTTCAAAATTGTGTTCGAATATATTATAAGCGAGATATACATGGTTGATATTTGTTTTATAATTTTAAAGTTAATAATTCAAATAAATTTTGTTGTAAATTAAAAACAAGGCAGTCTCTCTGTAGGGCATGATGGCTCTGGGTTCGAGTTTTTTGACAGGAGAAAATCTATTATTTTCACTGTGGTAACAAGAAAAACTCTCACCGAAGAGGTCCGCCACCCAACATGCGACATCTAAAAAGTCCTACAGAAAAAAGGAAACGGATTACGAATATTAGGTTGCCTGTTACTGCCCTCCTATATGTATATACTTATAAGAACAAGTCATATAACGCCATTCTCGACAATTTTCAGAAGTTATCTCTTCGCACTCTAAACTCTTCTTCTCCATTATCAACTTCTACTTAAAAAAAAACCAAATTCTCAACAATTCGTTCCCAGCATGTGTATTTTGCCTATATTGATTTAATTACGCATCCAATACAACCGCGGACGAAATTCGCTAACAAATAATTTAAACTTTACCCCGTCGGTCTGAGTGAGTTGATTAAAAACGGATAAACCGGCGTTGTTGCTGACAGAGCTCGGAGGATATTGGCATATCGATGCTACAATACTCTTCTCAATTAATTGGAATCAGATTTTTGATTATTTGGGTTAGGATATGCTTTGGCCAGTTGATGGGTTCGATTCCCATTCAAGGAAATCCAATATTTAATATTTTCACTTCCTCTTTCTAGTTGTTACCTCTGCCGCGTCTGACGTTGAATCCATCCCTCAACGTGCTATGCTTCCAGAATTTGTCGGAAAGTGGGGAACGGAGGTATATTAATGAGAACGGAGTGTCTTAACATTAGGTCCCCAGGTGCTCTCTGCCTACCCTGCTGCATAATTCAATATCTAATATTCTTATTTAAAGTTAGGCAGAGGGAACCTAAGGTAGTGACATACCCTACTTTCCGTTTAATTTGCGACATTGCGTTAGAATAGCGGAGTTCAACGCCGCGCTATAAAATTTAAATATAAAAAATATGAACTTGCAACCAACGAATTTTACAGCCATCCGAATCAGCTATAAACGTAAGTTTGTTTTAATCAATTTCTCCTCGTTTCCACGCTATAATAGCACTTGCCGTGTCACCGAGGTAGCGAGCCAATTTTGTGTTTTCATCAAAATTGCGGTCTCCGGAAAATGAATTACAGCTTTTATTCATTTTACAACTTACGAAAGTGATTGTTTGCAGGTGTAACAGGTTGGCTTGTTAGATGTTATTGAATCAGTAAAAACTTTGGGTTCGTATCGGCGCAGTGCTGCGTGTTATGTTTATAGTTGTGGATTCAATCCCGGCATAGGGAATGATAAGAGAAAATTATTTTTATTTTCTTTAATGGATGAAGAGCGAAGACTAGTTCCGTATTAATTAAATTTCTTAAATAAATTAGTTTATACAAAAACATCATAATAATATTTATTATTAATAGATTTAAATTAAATAATATAATTAATATAGATACAAAATAAACAACCTACCGTGCTATATTCAGCGTATGCAGAATCGTTACTGGAAACATTCCTGCTAAGGTATTTAATTAAGAGCGATAATGCTGATCTTATCCCGGCATTAAATTGATCCCTTTTTACTGTGTCCGCATTACGAGTAGAGTAAGCCAGTGCGCGAGGTAGCGACAGTCTAACAGTTTACTCAACGTGCTTTTTAAAAGATTTTTCCTATTTGGTGAAAAATCACTTTAGAAATTTTAAAAATAATTTAATGTACATTTTTATACAATTTGTAAAATAAAAATAGCTGAGAGTTATGGGTGTAGGTATGATGCATTCAAAGGCCTCGATGTAACTCTAATCGCATTTAAAAGCAAACCCCTTAACCATTTATCTAAAAAGAACAAATAAGAGAGAATAAATCTTTATTTTTTTATTTTTTAATGGACAATTTATTAGGTCTCTATTATTTGAAAATAAAACTAGTCAAATGTGAGTGAAACTCACATATTTCCTTTATTTGTTAGCTCTCACTTCGTGCCAAATTTTATAACATGTAAGTCCACGGGAAATACCTAATAGGTTTTGATTATACGGTGAATTTCATACAAAATGTAGCAAAGGAAAGCGCAAATGCTCGTATCTTTTGAGTGCATTGACAAAGAAGCTTGATTTTTTTGTTAGTGTTTCAAAAAACCATAGACTAGAAATATTTCATATTAATTTTAACTTACTTACTTATATACTTCCATGCGATCTTGAGACAAATGCTCTTGAGAGACGGACAGATGGACAATAAAGTAATCTTATAAGGGTTCCGTTTTCACTCCTTGAGGTAAGGAACCCTAAAAGCCTCATATAGCTGTTTATAAATATATCCTGCAAATATTTAATTTGTTGACTCTACCAAATAAACAGTAAACTCAGTATTGATAGTGTAATGAACTGAACGCTCTCTACGTAACGACCTTTAACACTTTACAGCCTATTGTGCCGAGATAATTTTGTCAAAATATTCCAAGTTAAACAGACAATACTATAGAAACTTAACCGAGAGTCAGTGAGTGTGACGGTTGCGGATTCGATTTCCATTCGAGGGCAAAAAGACAATCTTTAGCTCTGGTCAAAATATATTGAAAATTGGGAGAAGAAAAGGAAATGGAGTGTCTTAATAATAAGTTCCGAAGATTTTAAGTCAACTTCATATTATTACCCCTAAATCGAATGCAAGATTACGTACCCAAAATTGTAAAACAAGGTTCGCTAGAACAAATTTAGGCCTAAATGCACCACTTAATAGAACTTTAAATCTTTATAACAAATTAGCGCAAAAATCTCAATTTGATATTTTTAATGACTCATTACCTTTGTATAAAGCTCAGCTGAAAAAATATTTTATGTAACTAATAAGAAATTCATAACTGAGCTTACAATAATTATAATTATTATAACATTTTTTATTTAATTTTTTGTTTTAAGAACTTCAGTTTTGGTTTTGATAGTTTGTTTTTTTTTTGTTTTGTTTGATGTTTGGCTATTTTTAGTATATTTTTTTAAATTTAAGTATTATCTTTTTTTAGTTGTCTGTCTTTTTTTTATATAATTAGAACAATGTTTATGTTATATGTTTAAATTTATATACCTGGTAAGTAGTTTTTTTTTTTTAATTATTATTGTTGTTGTTTTTTATTGTTAATTTAGATATGAGCAACAACTTTACTATACATGCAAAGTTAGCCTATAATTGAGACATACTTTGTATCAATATATTTAAAAATGTTTGTAACCATTGTAGTCTTAGTATGTAACGTTGGCTTCCTAATAAATAAATAAATAAGTTCCTTCTGTCTACCCGTTATATGATGGATAGAGCTTGAACCTAAAAAAATCCTGATGCGATAAATATATAGTGTATACTTTTCATATTTACTGATAATAATGATGCTGTCTTTATTATCTACTATGGCAACATTGGTCTTTGATAGGCAGCTTTGTCTGTAACTAAATTGTACAAAAAGTGGTATTCTTTTCTTTTGAATTAATTCGCTCTTTTAGCTCCAGGCATTTAAGGGCATATAGGTGCCCCTGAAGGCTACACCTGTGTTTGCAAGGCCCAGGCACTGCTCCAAGCACAATTAGTAAATATGTATGTATAAGTATATTTTAGTTTCATACTGAGAGCCTGGGAACTTAATATTAAAACATTGTTCCTATGAAGACACTTTCATTCCCCACTTTCCTTCAAATTCATCATTCGTGCGGCAAGAACCGGCACCCATTGCCGATCTTCACGGGTTGAATTCCATCACTCAACACGCAATGCCTCAAGACTTCTGCAAATAGTGGAGTGATGCCCTGCTAAAAGTAAAAGTCGTCTATTTCACATTTAAGTATTTAATTGAAACGAAACAAACTGAAATTACTCAGTGAAAATACCTCCCAAATTCCTTTACAGAATGCAGAACCCAAAAGTAAATTAACATAACGGTTAGTCGGGTGTTATTTATTTTGTCACTACTTTGTCAATGCTCGTAGACAGACAGAAACGACAAATTCCAAAGGATTTTCTATACATGTTAGATATATTATTTGTTTAGGCTTGTCATGAAGCTGGGGGCTTATGAATGATTCATGGCAGTAACCCTTTAATAAATACGAATCTAAAATATATTGTTTTTATGTAAAACTAGAGTTCTACCTTTGTATTTTTTTGTTAAAATCATATAGATTTTTTTGTGTTTTATTTTAATATCATTTAAATAGTAAAAAAATGCTTAAGGCTTCATATAGTAGGCTAGGTAGGTAGGAACCTATAGTTAATATACCCCTTTTGTCTCCACTCTCCACCAAAATTTCGAGATCTTCCGGGTTGAGTAGCAGAACTGAACGTCTTGTTTTGGCTAGTTAACGAAGCTGGGGAATGAATATAGTTTATTGCCCCAAGTGGAAATCGAATTCACAATGGTGATGCTTACAAAGCCATGGCGAAGAGGTATAGTAGCCAACTGTGAGAGCGGAGCAACAGACGGACAGACGGCGGAGTCTTAGAAGAGTATCAAAAGAGAAAATATATTATTACTTCTTGATTTATTTAGATAATAAAATTGAAATGGAAATTGAATGGAAATGTAATAAGTTGTACCATTGATTTTGAAAAGAGCAACTGTTGAGTTTCTTGCCGGCTCTTCTCAGCAGGACTGCCTTCCGAACCGGTGGTAGCTTTTTGTTCATATGTTCATTCGACGATTCAAAAGTGCTTATAATAATTGCCTATTTGAGTAAAGAATATTTTGAATTAGAATTTGAAAAATAAAATAACAAACATTGCTTTAGAATTTACATACAATATTTTCAATAACAAATTTTTTAAAGGAAGTAACTAGAGAACTTATTATATAAAAACCTTCGTCGGCTTTATTTGTTTGTATTGTGAGAATTCCTTACCGCTTCGCCTTTCGAACTGGGTGGTTGCCAATTATGCTCTTGTCGTAAAAAAACATAAATATTATGTTTTTCCAAAGTAAAAAAAGAGAATCGACTTGAAAACTCGTTACTCTGCCCTCTTCTAATTGGTAAGTATTCTTGTCTGGAACATTTCCATAATCTACCTTCAGGTCTATCGTTGCTAGATCATCGAATATAAATTCACTAACGCCTTCTGTTTAATAGCACTAGCACATAACTAGCTTTTATTTGAGTTAATTCCTAGAGTATGTACATATCTCTTCCTTGATTAGCTTCACAGTATTGTTTGTCAAGTAGTGGAACTCAACGCCGTGGTTTGCCTCCTTGCCGGAGCACCTTTGTGTCCTGGGCCACGACAAAGGCCATGACCTCGGCCTCGGGCAAGAGATTACTTTTCAAATAACTGACCAATTATTTTGTCTTTCTCTTATAGGAATTATGATATATGTGTACTAATACTCTTAAAGGAGAGAGGAGACTTAGAGATAAGACTCCGCTCCCCATTTTCCACCGAGTTCCACAATTGAACATACAATGCCTCTAGAGGCATTCATCTATGTACTCGGCAAAGAATGGTGACGGAAGTGTCTTAAAGGGAACGGAGTATCATAACATTAGGTTCCCAGGTTCCCTCTGTGTAACCTGCTGTACGCGGGATTCAGCCTAAAGCTAAAAAAGTACATATTTAAGATTTTTCGAAAAAATATAACCGACATTTAGGATTTACATAAATTAATCATAGCCTGCTACATTTGCGAGGAGGACCGATTGACACTTAATTTATCATATTCATCCGAAAAAGGGTGACGCCAGGGTGAAATATTAAAAGTATGAAAATATAGATATAATTCGTTGGAGGTTCAATGCTCGCTATAAAGAGGTATTATATTTAGTTCTTCTAGAGATATTATTGAGACCGTTGTGGCTCAATGGCAAAAGTGTATGACTGTAAACGCGACGGTTGTGAGTTCGATACCCTCTCGAGTGAATCAATTATTATTTATGAATATTTTCGTTTCTTCGTTTTGGTAACAAGGTAAAGCGCGGAGTTGAGTTCCGCTACTCAATACGCAATGCGTCGTCTTAAGACTACATAGGTTCCTCTTCCTTGCTATATACGATATAGGAACAGCGTGAAGCTCATCATTAAATGCTTGAAGTCTTTGAAATGGGGGAACCTTATAATGTTACCTGATAAAACAAAACGCGTCGTTAAGCTACGCCACTTAACACGTAGTGTTTCGATTTTGGACAAGAGGTAGGCAGAGTGTCTTGACACTGAGGTATCTTTTTCTGCTAGCTATCTTTTTCTATATAAATATTATAAAATATTAAAACTGAAGTGTTTGTTGTGATACTTCTTTTATCGACAAAACTTATAGGCTGTAAAAATAATGTTAATTGTTTCTATGTAACAATGAACCTGCGGCCAAAGTTATAGCGGGCGTCTAAAATATGTCTTGTGACATACATAAATCTTAGTTACTTCAAACCCCACCTCGCGGGCGAAGCCCCAGATTCAAATCTTTATTTCAATTCTACTTAATTTCTTAGGCTGAAGTATAAATAACAAAGATTCATGTTTGAACAAAATAAACGATATGTAAACTTTTGATAAATTATTCCAAATTTATACGTAATCATTAAATAAATTGTTTCTTTAGTATACTGTATGAATAATAAGACGTTTGCTTGTGTGTTTGTTCATAACGTAAAAGTTTTTACTCATATCGATATGAATATTTCATGTTTGCTGAGGAAATAACTCTGTGAAACGACTATATGGTTCTTTTTGATTTATCGTAAACAGTATGTCGTTTTAATATCATTAATAGGGGTTTTGAGTAGTTTTAGTATTTTTTTAGCTTCACGGGATATACCTCATAACCCTACGCACCCTACGCACCCTACGCACCGCTATATTTTCGATACATTTGGTATTAGGTAGTGGAATAAATAAATAGCTGCGTTTTGTTTTATCACTAGACTAACGAAATTAAAAAAGTTTATTTCATCGAGCAGGAATCGTATCCACGGATGCAAACTTATATATTTTATATAAAAATTGAACATATAAGTTTTGACTTAACAGTTAGATATTGTAAGTTAACCTACGTTAAAAGAACCCACAACCGTCACGTTACAGTCACACTATTGAACCACGATGGCCTCTTAACTAGATGTATAAGATACTATATTTAAAGATATGATTTAAATCCAGCAATGCTTAAAAAGTTTCACGCTAAAATATAAATACAAGCTAAGCTAAGCTTAAATACAGCTTCGGATTATGCCGCTCGCCGTAAAACATTAACACTTGTTTATAAAATAATCCATCATTAGGTTCTCACGTGAAAATACGTGAAAATAACAGAGAGATTACATAATAACGCTTTTCAAATGTTATGTCGCAAAACAGAATAGACAACGCAGAGCCAAGACACTACGTTTAGGGGGGCTCGTAACGTTTCATCAAATTGTCGTACTATTTATTTAATAGCAGAAGCCAAAGCTAGTCTAACAAAGTGGGCAGATGAAAAAAATAATTACACCAAGTAAGAATCGAACCCATAACCGTCACGCTTTCAATAATTATAAATAAACAAGACGGACTATATAAAATTGAGATCTCAAATACCTAATTATGGTAATATTTTGGTCAACACAGTACCATTAGCTTTGGCTCGTCCGCGCTAATCTTAAAGTACAGTTTCATTTAATGTAAGTGAATTAAGTAATTATTTTAAGTAATTTCGTCGCGGTTGATTAAAAAGGGGGATTATTTTATATTTTGTTTTGGCTTAAATTAGACTATCATTGCGCGGCAACACAGAGTTTGACGCAGCGGTTGTGCGTTTGATTCCCACTCGGGGAAATAAATTATATTAATCTTAATGTAGTGTAATGAAACCCAGATGCAAGTAAGACACTTTTCCGCTGAAGTCTGGAGGCATTACTAGTTGAGTAGCGGAAATTAACGTGACGTATTACCTACCTCTTTAGCAGAACGAAGAAATAAAAAAGCTAAATATTTCATTCCTTCAAGTAGAAATCGAACCCACTATTGTCGAAATTACAATAGCACCCTTTTGCCACGACGACCTCAATAACAAAAGTAAAATGAACTAAGAAAATTTATTACCAAGCCACTCTACGTACGATATAAAGTAAATTAAACAAAGTATATAAATATTTCACGGAGATAACCGATATGTGTAAAAGCTCGCGTGAAACTTTTACGGCGAACTTTTTACATATCGAATTCTAAAACGCTGAAAGCCTTACTTTATTTGCTGAATGAGATGAGATTGAATTGCAAAAAGGTCGATTTGGTCTTTGGTTTTTGGTTTTGAAACCAGTTGGTGTTTCTAAAGTAGCGTGTGTCTATATGACCATATTATGGTCAACGCTAGTCGTGGGTTCTTTTCCTAATCCAGGAAATTAAATATTTAATATTTTCAATTCACCGCTTTGGTGGCGAGCTTAAGCATGGCGTTGAATTCAACCACTCAACACGCAATACCTCCAGAATTTGCCGAAAAATGGGGATCCGAATTATCTTAATATGTCGCTGGTACTATATAATTACATAGTTTCATTATAAAGATCTAAAATATATATATTTTAGATATATCTAGGTGCTTTTTACTTAATGCAATAAATAAAACTGTATCATAAAAATAATATGATATGAAAATATATGCAATATGTAAACAACAGGAATAAATCACGATAGTTTGTACTAGCTTCACGTTATAACTCGCAAATAGTAGGGTAGGCAGAGGGAACCTAGTGGTAAGTCACTTCGTACCCCACTTTCCGCTCCATTTACGAGACATTGCTTGTTCTGTGGGGGAACTTTATACCGCGCTTTATCTTTTTACAAGAGCAAGTTTACTTTGAAATCTATTAATAAAAATATTAATAAATATGTTTTCTTGGAACGTGAGATTTACTAAAAGATATAAAAATAATTTTATCTATATTTTCTTGCGTGCTAGTCCTTTTCAATTTCAATTAAGACCTTATATAGTGAAGGAACTACTTATACTTAAAATCTCACGCAATCCTACAATTTACTATAAATTATTGAATATTGTAAAAAAGATTCGTTTTATCTAGAGATATCTAAGGTAATATTTTGCAATTTAGTCGTAAAGATTTCATTAGATATTAATAAAATGAGGCCACCTGGTTATGAGTTCGATTCCAACTCGTGAAATTCACAATTTTGCTAGAGCTAAAAAAAACTCCATTAAGCGATATATTTTATCAACAACTAATTAACAGGGTAACTTTCAATAAATTGGATTTAAATTAACCTAAAGTTCTCAAACCTTTACTTAGCAGTTTCATAATATAAATTCAAAATTAAACCTCAATGGCCTGTCAGTGTCATGTTTAATTATTCTAAATAGATTTTTGTGGAGCTACAAAAATCTATATAAAAAGGAACCAAAAGGAACCCATTAATAAGATAATCCTTTCCCCACGTACCACCTCTTTTTCAAAACAGCGTGTTAAACACCCAAACGCAACGCCTTGTTACCAATCAACGATTGCGACTAAACGAGAATAGGAATAAGATTCGAACCCACAATACACAGAATTTTGAACCAAATTTAACAAAAATCTCTAGAAAACAGTATAGAAACACGTGTTTGTATCCCACAAAACAGTGTATAACTGTTCGAATGGAGCTTTTATAGAGAGAGTGTGGCGCCTCCACAGGTGATCGTTCCGCGCCGATAACTCACTTTGATTTTCCGCCTCGTGATTATCGCTGGAAATAAACCGCACAGTTACTGTGCTGTAGTTTATTATTAACGTCACTACTGTAGTAGAGTATAGTTTAGTATAGTCGAATAGAATGTGCACTTCCATTATTTTATTATTATTATGGATACTTTAATACGATTTATTAGATTCACTTTTGTAGCAGTGTAGTATTCACAGTTTGTAGCTTCGATTCTTACTCGAGAAAATTAAATATTTATAATATTTTCATTACCTCGCCTTGGTAACGAGGCATAGTGCTGCGTAGAGTTCCGCCACTACTGAATTTGATCCACTCGTAATAATTGTATGATTTTTAAACTTGACTACTTGGAACTGGTCTGATGATGGAACCAGGAACTGAATGATAGAACACTTCGTTAATAAGAGTTCAGTTGTATGTAATTTATAACTCCGAATACATTCTAGAGCACAATTATTTTATAAATAACCTGTTTTTATTTTGTTTTTACTTTATTCATAATGAATATACTAAAATTTTGTTTAGTTAGAGAATTTAATCTCCATACACTAACTACTATTAACTCAAAGGATTTTATAGAGCGTGGTAGATTGCGATGTAAAATAAAAGTATTTAATATTTAAAAATTACCTCGAGAAACATTTTATTTAATTTTCCACCATCAGCCCGCCTGCGGCTTCGCCCTCTTGAACTATATGATTTTATTTTTTAAATATTTTTTAAGTGTAATTAAGAAAAAAATCGCTAGTTATTTTGGCATAGTTATTTATAGCTAATATATACCACATTAAATTAATTATTTTTAAAATTATTTGGAATTTTACTAATTTTGATATTCTAACATCTGGGCGATTGATGAAATGAAGGTAAAAGTAGAGCCATATAATTAGACCCATATTTTGTTCCGCAACCCCCTCTATCTGACAGTAAAAGTTCCATAAAAATCGGTGCTGCCGTTCCTAAGATTAGTACCACAGTTATACAATCATCGAATGTACATTAGGTAATTGCCGAGTTTCATGATGATACAACAATTAGGAGCTGGTTTAATTCAGATTCTAAAATTTTGTTATAACTATATTGTTATAACTCGACCTAATAAAAGCGTGTTAAAATAATTTCAATTTAATATTTTGAACGTAAAATAAATATTTAAAAAATGTTAAAATAAATATTAACTGATTTAGAAAGGGTTAACGAAGTTCGTCGGGTTCACGAGCAAAATTTTAGGGCACGCCCCCAACTTTATGAGCAGACATTTTAAATTCCTTTCTAAATATTTTATGTTTCTCCAAAATTTCACGTTAAATCGTTATCTAAATTTTATTTGACAGGCTTCCCTGAGTTATATGTCCTTGTAATAACTCTGTAGGAGGCGTGAATAAGTTGATAAACTTATTTAATTTTTAGGGTCCTTTATCTCAAGAAAAAAACAGAATTCTAATAGGAACATTCCCCACTTTCCACCCCTTTTGCCTTGCCCCATACGGGAAATGAAATATGACATATTTTGTTTTAATCCTTATAAAGCTGAAAATTTCGCATTACATAGATATAATATTAGGTTTATACTAGATTTCCGCTGCATTTCGTAAATAGCAAGGTAGGCAGAAGTAACCTGGGAACCTAGTGATAAAAAAGGGCAATTCTGGAGACATTAGGTTTTGAATGGGGAACTCAACGCTGTACTTTGCTTTCTTACCAGAGCGAGGAAATAAAAATACTTTATTTCTTCGAGCGGGAATCAAATCTACAACCGCATTATAATCACACGCTAGCCTCTACACAAAAATCAACATCCTAGACATGAAAAAGCAACATTTTAAGCCCGAATATGCAAATTTAGCATGCATAATACATACTCGTAACATCTCGCGGAAAACTATAAAAGTGATGACATACTACTTTCTTTACTTATGGTGATTCTGTTTTAAAAACTGCACTACACTTGATATATTAAATTCTGCATTATAAAGCTTTTATTCTCATACTAGCCACCCGCCAGCGACTTCGTCCGCTTGAAAATGAAAACAGTGAAACTTTTTTATTTATGAAACGATTGAAATAAAACAAACGCTTATTGTTATTGGGATGCCTATGTCAGCTTCACACTGTATCCCACGAACAGCAGATGCCTACTCTGCTCCTCGAGAACCTCGTGTTAAGACATTCCGTTTCCCACTTTCTGCCGAATTCTGGAGAGATTGCGTGTTGAGAAGCGAAACTCAACGCCGCGCTTTGCCTTGACACTAGAGCGAAGGATTGAAAATATACATTTAAATAATATTTTTATGCCTATGCACTATATAATATGACTAGTGGACCCGGACGCGGCTACGCCTGCTTAAACTCTAAGAATATTTATTAAATATATTATTTTCAGTTTTCAATAGAATTAGTAAGAAAATATAAGCTTATATCATTAAAAAGAATAATAAGTAGAGACATATTATTAGAAAAAATATCTGAGAAATTAAAATGAACCAACATAAGAAGTAAAAGTAACCAACATAATTTTTGCCAGCAACATCAAATAAGTAAGAAGAGAACCAAAGTGTATTTTAATTTAATTATAAACAGCAAATAAAGTTTGAAAATGTATGAAAATTTATAAAATCGTCAACGGGCAGATGACCCGTTCGCGTCGGTCGTACTATGCCGCCCGAAGGCTAGATCATTTTGGATCAGTGACATCTCCTTAATTATTTATTAGAATGTTATACAGTAAACTATAATTTAAATCTAGATAAAATGTTAAGAGTGACTATTATATTTATTTTCATAACGGTGAATATCAAAATGTCGCGGTAACGGTCGCGTAGCGACGACGGTTGTTATTAACATGGCAGAATAAATTGCATGTCAAATTAGAAAGTATTTTAATTTATTAGTATATATGTGTAATGTAATGTTATATAGCCTATAGCACTTCTGAAGAATGCAGCTTTCATACAAAACAAAAACAAAGTAAATCGATCCAGTAGATCCAGAGATCTTAGCGTTCAAACAAACAAACAAACAAACAAACTCTTCCGCTTTATTATATTAGTGTAGAGTATAGATAGATATTAGCGTGCACAAATTCACAAGCAAACAGACAAACCAACAAACAGTAAAAAATAAATGTTTGCTGCTCACAGTCGAATCCTGGTGCCAAAATAAACAAAGTATTAAATATACATATACGAAACATAATCTTTATAGCAAAATATAATATTCCTGTGAACGCCGAAGCATTAGTAATGTAATGTATGTATGTTGATACATACAAATATCTGAAACTAAGTTATCGTATTGGAAAATATGAATGTTTTACTGTAAGACCTAAGTGCCGTATTTCGGTGTAACTTTACCTTTCTTGATATATACAGATTTGTTTTCAATTTTAGGATTCAATTTCTAAGCCTTCACTTTCGTTTCTTAAATAAAATATCAATAATATGTGAGGCCCTCGTGGCGCAGTGAGACTGTAAACGTTATGGTTGTAGGTTCAATTCTCATTCGAGGGTTGATTACGAGTAGCTTTGACACACATAGACAGACAATGCGTGGTGCTTAATTGCGGAACTCAACCCGAAACGTTTAAAATTTGGGTGGGTGTTAAAGAATGCAGTGCCTTCGCATATTATTAAATGCAGAAAGAAACTTTAATTATAAACGTTATAGTAGCAAAGAAATGTACACGTATCTACCTCGACATACCCCGAACGTCATATATTCAACTTTTTTATGGAAAAAATCATATTACTTTAGTGACATAACTTAAGTGAAAGAAGCAATAAGGCAGAGGAATAAAGTGGTAAAACACTCCGTTCCCAATTATTCATTGCTTGTTGAGTAGTGAAATTTAATACCTTGCTTCGTTTTATCAAGTAGGGAAACGAATATAAATGAAATAAATAGAATTATTCCACCGAGTAACCGAACCACAACCGTCGTGTTTACTATACGCAATTATAACTTAATAATTAACAAATTTAGAAATAGTTAAGAATTATTTTGAAATATTTTTTATAATAATAAGAAACACAAAAAAAAACAATTAGCGGGTTAACAGAGATATCCAGAACTTCCACCGCAATTTGAATATTAATAACTTGAGAAAAGTTGCCCTTTGGATTTGGCTTTATTTTGTAAACAACTGTGACATCACAATGTCGAGCTTCCATTAAAACTTTATACTAACTTACATGAAGTATTATTTATTAAATATTTCATAAGGCCTTGCAAAAGTTTCAACTTTACCGGATATGTATCAACAATTTTATTTATATTTTTTTATATTCTGGATGTTATCTTCAGTTTTAAAATATCAGTTTCTTTGTTCCTTCTCCACTGGTTTTTTTTAATTATTTTTTTAAATATATCTACTAGATATATTAAATTTAATAAGCGTCAACTTACATTTGAATACAACGTGATAGCTGTTTGGGCGAGATAATAGAACCCTGCATCTGTACCACAGATTACCATAATTTGCTATTCATTCATGTAAAATCATGCAAAATCGACCAGAATTATACACTGGGCTATTTTTTTCTTAATTAAAATCTATCCATTTTGAATGTTAACTAACTAAGTTGGGAATGTAACATATGTTTCGATTGTGTTTTATTCTAGTTTCAATATACATTTTAGTGGTTATTTGGTATTATATCTATATGTAGATTTTATTTAAATATGTTTTATATTGCAAATGTGCTTTTAAAATAAGTTTTAGATTGATTGATCATTATTAAAAAAATATATATTTTTATATGCATATTTGCCCTACCATAGCGTAGTTCAAATATTTGACTTTAAGCTATGGCCATGCGTTCAATGTGTTAGTCTGTGAAAGTAAAGACCGGAATAACCTAGTCCTGGATTCTCCGTACCAACCTACAGACTAGTTGTAGCTCACAGCTTCGTTTTTTTACACAAACAGAAATTACAAAAAGTAAAACCTCGTTTTTTTCCTATAACAATATTGATAAATCCATAATATATATAACATAGATATAAGATTCCTTACCTATTATACCATATTTTCAATGAACCAAATAATTGAAAATCCCATAAAATAAATTTGTCCGAATGTCCCCGATTTCGAGGACTTAGTATCAGCGTTTCTTATTTAAAACGCGCGGAGCGCGTAGCCAAGTGTTTTTACAAACAAAACTGGCGAGCAGCACCGTGTGTTATTTTACACGAACCATTTGAAGCCACTTTTTACCTATTCGTAACTCAAAAACTATTCCATCTAAAGCTGTCATATTTGGCTCAAATATTTAGACCCCCTACCAGTATACGTGCATTAAATTTCATAAACACAGCTCAAACAGTTATTTAGATAATGACGTCCAAAAATCGTAAATTTTTAGGGGGGTGACTGACCTATAGACCTTAATGTTAACCAAGTTCCAGATGACCTAGAATGGTGAAATTTAGCATCCGGTTAAGTAATTGGGCGTATATCAAGGGAAAAATCCGAAACTAGTATTTTTTAAATATTTTCTTATAATTTTTCAATAAATAGATTCAATTAGGAACATTTACTTATAGTGCCTGTAAAGAAATCATAGCAATCAAAGTTCATGATAATTGATTTTTAGGCTT